>MU227252.1:880129-891513 GCA_018584345.1 Thuja plicata | reverse complement strand
CTTGAGTTCTTCACTCATTTTAGTCATTTAGCTTGCATCTTTAATCATCAAGTGGGATTAGTATATTGTGTTGGGAGAGCACACCCACAAACTTCTCTAAGAGAAAATTAACAAGGCATTGGGTGCCCTTGTTCAACTCATTGGAGGTTATGATGGAGTCTCTTGTTTTTGTAGTATGCTTTTAGACATTTTAGTGTAGTTGATTGATTTATACCTCTAACATTTGCATGACTGAGAATGCTTCCAACAGGTCAGATTCTAGTATATACATTTTGGCATGCCTGGTGGGACCCATGTCCCTAATTTTCTAACATTTTTTTGCAGATTTCACATTTTTACATGGTTCTAAAAATTTTCACGCAGACCCATCTCTGCTCTGGACTTGTCATCTCCACCAATCACTGTCTGTGATTCTCGGCCGTCTACTCCTATAAATCACCATCTCTGTCTATTGAAAAAAATAGACTCACAATACTGTGGTTTAAACTATTTTTTTATCAAGTTTTTAGTATTGTAACTCTCTAGTTTTTGACAGTAAGACAATTTTTAGGAGTTAAATGCTGTCTAATTTGATAAAAATCCTATTTTTTTATGTCTGTTAAGTCTATTTTTAAGTAGAATCTGACTATGTTTCTTATTCGGTCATCTATGCAGGTGAACAACTATATCCGCAGATCACCGTATGCGCAGATCGCCATCTGTGCAGATCGCCGACTGCACAATTTTCCTGTGGGTTATTATATTTTGCAACATTTCACATTTCAGAACATAAAACTACTAACGTTTTTCGTGCAGGTTCCCTGAAGGTTTTTAACAGATTCTTGAAATGAGCTTGTATGGTTAAACATTTGTCTTGGATTGTATGTTGCTTAAAATGAACCTCACTCAATCTTGAATGTGAAGGGAATGAACTTCACATATCTTAAATGACATAAGGCAAATTAACACACCTTTACAAGCTTTCCTTTTTGCTGTGTGGGAAAAGAATTGAACTTGCATGCTTAATCATACTATTGTGTATTTTGTTTTGATAGAAAACACATAGTTTCTCTAATTAGGTTCAATTTGGAATGAATTCTTTTTGGTGTGTTTGAAGAAGTGTTTTTCAACACTTCTTCGAGCTATTTGTCATTAGATTAAATTCCTTAAATATAAGTGACAATATGATTAAGTTATTACTGTATCCTCTCCCCTCGCCTTCGTGGAACTTGGGTGAAGAGAAATCTTAGCTTAATCAATCTTTTAGAGAGGCCTATCTAGAGGGTGCACTTCCCCTTTAGAGGATGACCTCAAATCGGTAATCTCTTCGGCCGTTATAGAAATAAAATGCGACCCAAAGGTTCTCTTTATCCCTTCAAGCTTGAGTGGGTCATGTTCAATGGTAGTCCATACTGAGTGAATATCCTCAGCATATTGACATGGTTGAACTAGATACTTAAGTGTCTCACACCATACAAATCGATTGCGGGGATGCCACAAAATCTTACTAGCAACTGTAATTTAGTAGCCTACCCAATTCACCTCCGAATGGTGACTTATTATAGTGCAAGGGGAGGGAAGATTCTCCCCCCAAGATTCCCATCATACATGTCCCAGGGTATTATATTGCAAAAGAGATCTTTTTAGTATGACAACAATACCTGGCAAAAGGCAAAAACACGGGCTCCCTTCCGGGGGTGACACTGCTGTGTGAGCTAAAGGACTACCAAGCAATGGGCCTATAATATTTCATGTGAAGCCAATTTCCTAACGTAGCTACTATTTGAACTATCTT
Organism: Thuja plicata; assembly: GCA_018584345.1. Taxonomy (NCBI): domain Eukaryota; kingdom Viridiplantae; phylum Streptophyta; class Pinopsida; order Cupressales; family Cupressaceae; genus Thuja; species Thuja plicata. The sequence continues at coordinate 889,739 of MU227252.1, read as the reverse complement.
TGTTGTAGACCAAGCAAAAACATAAGTGGCTTAAAAGAGTCACTTGAACATAGACAAATGAGATCTTGCAATTTGAATCAAAGTTTCCCAATGTCACATTTGTTTGTATCCCTCAAGGTTGCTTTGTCCCTTGTTGGATTGTTTTGAGATGTGTGTTTGTTATTTTCCTATTTTGAATGTGCTGAAATCAGTTCTTTTCATCGAAAAAATTTGTACAAAATCAGACTAAAGACCAAAGTTTGCCTAGAATTTTAACACACTATCTTAGCAACAGTCAGCCGTCTCCACTCTAGATCTACTGTCTACGCAGATTATCATCTGCACAAATTTCTGACTGCATCTAAGATCACTGTCTCCACTTGAAAATAGTGAGCTTCCAAATCTACTGATACATTCAAAATTTGACCTTTTGTAGGACCCCGAAATCATTTTTCCTAGATCATTTAGTCATTCAGCCAAAATTAGATTTTTCATATGACATGACCAGTTTCAAGAAAAATAAGAAGGTTAAGCTTCCAACACCTCCAGTCTAAAGAGAGAAAAAGGAAACCACTCGCACATCTAAGTAATATTAACATATTACAACATCTATCAAACAAGAGATTGAGTATCGTGAGAAAGTTGATAAAATCCATTACAACAACAAGGTCTACAACTTCATGGCCAAATATTCTATCAACAGTGCTTTTGTCGCCATTAAACACTATGACTAGATAACCTCTTGCTTCTAGGATCAATTCTCCCATTCTTCTATCATCATTCTTCCTTCTCTTGGAGCATTAGATCAAATCATCAAGTCAAATCAATCCTTTTAGGTTGAAAGACCTTAATCAAAGTATTGCAAAATTTCATCCTCAAATAAACACAACATTGCTTGTAGACCATTAGTCCATCTCAAGTAATCTTAATCCCTTAGTGATATCCCATTTTGCTTAAGATCATAAGTCCATCTTCAAGTAGAACAGGTGTTTCTTCAAATCCTTTTGTGTTTGTATCATCACAAGGTTTTTTCATGCTTAGGTCTTGTTTCAAAAACCTTTAAATCAATCAATCAATCCTCAATCCAATCAACCAATCAATCAATCCTTAATACAACATCAATCAATCCAATCAAATAAAATCCAATCCAAAATCAAGATCTTTGCTCTATTTCATTTCTTACACCTTCTTGTCTTCCATTCTTCTAAATCCACCACTGTATGGTAGTCACTCGATCCCAAGATAGAAACATGAGGCATGCAACATTCAACACTATTACCTATGAGGAGAATCCTTTTGCCACTAAATATTTTCAAGGAACTAGATTACAAGCTGAGGAAGTTCCTGAAGAAACTGAACTAGTGGACCAAGAAGAAAGACCCACCCAAGTGATGAACTTACTTAGTGATCCATACAACTTAGAAATGGTTGAGAAGGCCATTATGCACAATAATGCTGAAATATTCTTGAATCTTGTTTATAATGGTATCACGGTGCCTGTTGACTTTGATGAAACACTCCTTACTCAAAATGTCACCAAAGCCGCCACTTCCACTACTACAGCCATGGCTTCTACCTCCAATGCTACATCATCACATGACACTGGTAAAGGACTTGTTAGCGAACCTTCCACATCAGTACCTACATCAACACCTATGTCAACAACCACATCAATACCTCAATTGACACCAGAACAAATTCAATAAATCATAAGCGCTTTACCAACCAATACTACACATAAAAGCACTCAAATGATGACAACTCAAGGAGAAAGCGCTAATGTCAACAACATAGGGTAGATTTCCATGCCCTTGCCTACGTCATCCATGTTTCAAACAACAGGAATGAAGACATCTGCAACCAATACATCTTGAGCCTATCAATATATACCTCCTCCTACTGTTGGTATGACCTCCATGGGATTTTCAGTTGCACAGTTTGGAGGAGGAGGAGGAGGAGCTTATGTACCACCATTTATTCCCTGAAATACTCCAAATTTCACTGAACAATTCAATGAGCTCAAAAGCATTGTACAAGGTTTAAAAAATGGGGGCAAGAAGGAGTTTTCTTTTGAAGAGATTTGTCCCTACCCATTTGACAAGCCTTTCACAATGGAACCATTCCCACCAAAGTTTGAAATGCCCAAATTTGAGAAATACGATGGTGAAAAATGTCCTCTACAACATCTCAAAGAGTTTTACATTGCATGTCAAGAAGTTGCCTATAGTGAGAATTACTTAAAAAGACTCTTCACTAGGAGTCTTGGAGGCACAGATTTGGAATGGTTCATGGCTCTTCCTTATGGGTCAATCTCTACTTTCTCTGACCTTGTAGAGAAATTTGTTGGACAATATTCATATAACATTGAGCATCAAGCAACACTCAGCGATTTGTGCAATACTAAACAAAAGAATGGAGAAACCTTTGCTAGTTTCTTGCAACGATGGAGACATATTGAAAATCATATGCCATGGAAAATATCTGATAGTCACTTAATTGACATCTTCACAAATAATTTGATCTCTGAGATGTCTTTCCAAATAAAAATGGCTTCACCTGACACCTTTGAATCCCTTGTCAAGAAGGGAAAAGACAATGAAGATGGCCTTTTGCAAAGAGGTAGCATCAAACATTATACTCCCTCCAACAATGATAAACCAAAATTTTGGAGTAAAAACAAAGGAGTTGTCAATGATGGAGTGACTGATGCCAAGCATGTTCAAACTATTCAAGCATCCAACAATAACAATCAAAACAATCACAATAACAATCAGAATCAAAATCAGAATCACAACAACAATCAAAATCAGAATCAGAACAATTAGAATCAGAACAACAATCAGAAGCACAATCAGAACACTAATCAACAACTACATAATCAATTATTCATGTTTCCTTGCAACAATTACAACAACAACAATAACAAAAAAAATAATAGCAACAATCGACAACGGCAAAAATTCACAACTTTGGCAGAACCTCTAGATGTGATCTTTAAACAACTTGCAGATCAAGGAATGATAATCTATCCAAATACTCGACCATTTGATGAGAATCAACCTAAACCTGTTTGGTATAGAGATAATGAATATTGTGATTATCATCGCATCAAGGGGCATGATACCAAGAAATGCATGAAGCTTAGATACTTTGTGCAAGATCTCATTGAGGATGGGAAAATTGAAGTTGAAGGTCAGAATGCATCCTCATCTAATGCAAAACTCAAAGTCTACAATCAGCCCTTCCCACTTCACAATCAAAACAATGCATCAAACATGATCCCATATGACTATTCTACCAATACTATCATAGGCCATGATCGAACATGTGGAAGTCTAAATGAAAATGATATCTTTGGATTTGAATCTCTTTGTGGCCGCATTGAAGAAGATGACATGCATGCTAACACCATAATCCTCAAAGCTACTGATTGTAATGCTACCACACATAGACCCAGAGTCACAGTCCAAGCTGTTGATAAACCTTCTACATTTGCAAATCCACCAGCTGCACTATCTACCGCTACTCAACCTACCTCACGCTATGACCTATTGGCTTAGTTAGGGAAGACGCCTGCACAGATATCCATTTTAGTGCTCTTGAAAACCTCACCAATTCATAGAGAAATCCTTGATAAAGCTCTAAATGAATCCAGTGTCCTTGAGAACATCAACGCTGCACAATTCCAAGCTATGATAGGGAACTTAGCCGCACAAGAACATCTTTTCTTCACCGATAAGGACTTTCGTGGTCCTGACCTACATCATAATAAATCCCTCCATATAGAAGGCAAAATCCAATCTACAAGAATAAAATGAATCCTTATAGATGGTGGATCTGGCTTGAATTTGTGCACATTGAAAATGATTCGTAATATCGATCTTTTTGAGGACCTCATTGATGTAGACAAACAAATCACAATAAAGGCCTATGATGATCGAGAGGGAGAAAGCAACAGTCTGATCACACTACCCTTACAAGTGGGCCTGACCTTGATTGAAATAGTTTGCCATGTGCTGGATCTAGATCTACCTTATAATATCTTGCTGGGATGACCATGGATACACGCTATCAAAGGTGTACCCTCTACTTATCATCAATGTCTAAAGTTCCCACATCACGGTAGAGAAATCACAATTCCTAGAAATCCTAAGCCCTTTCAATACTACAAGAGACTAGAAGGCAAACAATCTAACTATTGTCCTTTGAATGAGTTTGGCCGATATTGTAATCAAGAAACCCATGTTACAAACACTCCATCAGTTCCAGAAAAGACATCAGAAACACCAAATGAGAAATCGAAAGGAAAGGAAAAAGTTACTGAAGACAAGGTTATTGAAGACAAACCATCCTTATCTGAAACAAAGGCTACTTTTATAGATCAAGGCATGGGAGAGTATAAATTTGGAAGTTATCTATGTATTGGGCAAATCCCTTTGTCTCCAAAGTCTTATAGAAGACCATCACCATTACCCCGCTCTAAAGACAAAGTGCTTATGCACTGCAAATCAACTATTTTTGAACATTGGGGGTCCCTATTAGATGAACACATGGAATACAATGTCATTGCTTGGATCTATAGTGATGAAGAAGAATGACCTGTAACTTTCCCCAAAGGAAAGTATCCTAAGGTTACTCCCATTGTTAAAAGCATGGGATATCATGGTAGGGGCCTTGGAGCTAATGAAACAGGTAAGAAGAAGATCATAACAGCCAATGGCTATCCTAAAGGACATGGATTGGGTTCCGTAGAGACCAAGACCAAATTCGCTAAGGATTACTGTTTAGCTACCTCATATTCAGACACTGAGGAAGAGTTCTTTGAAATACCTTACCACTATATTGAAGGTGACCTAAACAAAAAACACCATGTCTTCACTATCACCCAAGCTTACCTTTCATCTCCTTGTCTACCCCTCATAAGCCTTGAATTAATTGACTGGGATCAGCAAAACTCATCACTAGCTTTGGACGTTTGTGATTTAGATGAGGCAGTTTTAGCCCTCTTTGGACTTCAGAATCTCCGAGAGTACGAACATCATATTTACTACAGTGAACAAGCCTACTTTAGTAGACAAGTCAACTCTCTCAGTCGCAAAAGTAAAAAAGAAAATTACAAAAAAAAAAATGAAAATACATCCTCTGGTGAAAACCTCTCGCAGGCACCTTTGGATGAAGAAAAAGAAAAAAAAAAGGACACTCCCTCTAGTGAAAACCTTTCTGAGGCACTAGAGGAGGGAGAGGCTGACTTTCCATTTATATCCCTAGAACCAAAAGTGTCCTCTATGATTATCGAAGACACTATTCCAATCAATCTGGGCACATAAACAGATCCACACATCACCTACATTGTAGTTTCTCTCAGTGATCACGAAAAGAAAGACATGACAACGTTCTTGCATAAACATAAAATCAACTTTGCCTGGACTTAAAAAGACATGCCCGGGCTAGATACATATCTTTTCATGCATCATTTTGCTGTAGATCCAAGTGTAAAACCTATTAAGCAGAAACTTCGCAAGATGCATCCGCAAGTCGCACTAGTAGTCAAAGTAGAACTTCAAAAAATGCTAGATGCTGAAGTAATCAGACCAATTGATTATCCTGAATGGGTTTCTAATATTGTACCAATAGGAAAGCCTACTAGGGGCATTCACATCTGCACTGATTTCAAAGATCTAAACCTTGCATGTCCCAAGGATGATTTTTGACTCCCAAATATTGACATTATAGTGGATTTGACTATCAGACATGAAATTTTGTCACTTATGGATGGCTTCTCAGGTTACAATCAGATCAAGATAACACCAGAAGACCAGCACAAAACCACATTCACAATGCCTTGGGGCACCTTCTATTATCAGGTGATGCCCTTTGGCCTTAAAAATGCGGGAGCCACTTATCAACGAGTAATGACTACCATCTTTCATGACCTTTTACATGTCATCATGGAAGATTATGTGGATGATATTTTAGGCAAATCTAAGACAAGAGAATCACATATTCCTATTCTTACTACCATTTTTGAGAGATTGGAGAAGTATAAGATTAGGCTAAATCCCAAGAAGTGTGTCTTTGGAGTACAATCTAGTAAGTTGCTGGGATACATTGTGTCACAACGTGGAATAGAAGTTGATCAAAAGAAAGTGAAAGCAATCCTAGAGATGCCACCACCTTAAACATTGAATAAATTACGCAATTTACAAGGAAAACTAAAATCAATCAAAAGATTCATGTCACAACTAGCAGATAAGGTGCATCCATTCTCTCATCTCCTGTGTAAGAATATCAAGTTTCAGTGGGATTGTTTATGTCAAAATGCATTTGAGAAACTGAAAGGCTATTTGGCTAATCCACCTATGTTGGTACCACCTATTGCTAGCCATCCTCTGATTTTGTACATATCTACTACAGATGTCACGTTGGGAGCCCTCTTGGCATAATTAGATGATATCGGTAAAGAGCGAATAATTTACTATCTTAGCAGGACTCGTATTGGCTATGAGTTGAATTATTCCCTAATTGAGAAGGCATGTTTGGCTATTGTTTTCTGTACATAGAAATTACAGCATTATATGCTTAATCATAAGATTCATCTTGTTGCCAAAATTGATCCACTCAAATATCTCCTAGCACATGCTGCTCTTACTAGTTGTACAATGAAATGGGTCATGATTCTTAGTGAGTTTGATATTGTTTATGTGGATTACAAAGCTATCAAAGGACAAGTAATTGCAGATCAATTAGCTGAAGCACCTATTGACGGTAAAGATCCTTTGATCACAGATTTTCCAGATGAATTAGTCCTTAATCTTGCCCCAAATACACCATGGAAGCTTTATTTTGATGGATCCTTCACTCAAAAAGGATTGGGGGCAGGAATCTTGTTTGTTATACCAAAAGGGAATCTCACCCCTAAATCTTATAAATTACTGTTTCCTTGTACTAACAACATTGCAGAATATGAAGCCCTTGTACTTGGACTCTGGCAGGCCATACAATGGAAGATTCTCAATTTGTTGGTGCTTGGTGATTTACAATTGGTTATCAAACAAGTTATGGATAAATATCAAACAAAGGATGACAAGTTGCTTCCTTACCGCCGTACAATTGAAGATCTCAAAATGCATTTCATTGAGCTATTCTTCCAATAGATCCCTTGCACAAACAAGAAAGCAACAGATGCCATGGCAACAATTGGGTCCTTGATCATCATGCCAGAACACAGCACACGATGTGAGTTTCTTGTTGAGAATCTTACGGTACCTGCCTAAGATAAACTATATTTTGAAATGGTGTGTGAAATTGCTGATCCCAACTCCCCATGGTACCAAGAAGTCTATTCCTACCTTCATGATGGACATACCCCACTTACCTTAACCCCCAACCAATGTAAAACCTTCATTTGTCACACTTCCCGATACACAATCCTTGGTGATACCCTTTTCCGAAAGCATTTCGATGGAACTCTTTTAAGGTGTTTGGATTCTGATGAAGCACAAACATCCTTGGAGGAGTACATCAAGGAATTTGTGGGGCTCATTCTAGTGGAATTACATTGGCCAAGAATTTGTTACACACAAGATATTACTGGCCTACTATGGAACAAGATGCCTACAACTATGTGAAGAAGTGTGTGCCTTGTCAGTAGCACAAAGATTTGATACACGCTCCATCCCAATCCCTTTAGCCCACCATCACCCCTTGGCCTTTTCACGCTAGGGTCTTGACGTCATTGGCCATATTTTACCTAATTCTTCCAATGGCCATAAATACATCATGGTTGCTACTAAGTACTTTACCAAGTGGGTCAAAGTTGTTCCTCTCACCTACACTACTGGAAAATAGATTTTGAAGTTCATTTTGAAGTATCTTATCTGTCGCTATGACATTCCTTGGGACATTATTACTGATAATGGAGGACCTTTCAAGAACAAGGATGTCACAAAGCTATGTAGGAAATTTAGCATTACCCACCATACCTCTTCCAAGTACTTTCCACAAAGTAATGGTTAAGCTAAGGCTACAAATAAAACCATCCTCAGAATCCTCAGGAAAACAATCGATGAAGCTGGCCGTGATTGGCACCTTCACCTCAATCCTGCCCTTTGGGCCTACTGCACCTCCATTCAAACCCCCACTGGAGGTACCCCCTTTTCCCTTGTTTATGGTACTGAGGCTATTCTACCCATCAAAATTGAGCTTCCTTCCCTCAAAATTTCTCTCAATAATCTTTTGTCTGAAGAAGAATATAGAGTTGCCCGCTTGCAAGAGCTGGAAATCCTTGATGAGAGATGCCTCAATGCCCTAAACCACCTCTGTGTGTATCAAAATTTCCTTCACCATCAGTTCAACAAAAGGATCAAGTCTCGTCAGTGTGAGGTTGGTGTTCTTGTCCTGCAACACAATATGAAGAACCTCGAGAACCATGAAAAGAAAGGAAAGTTTGAACCCAATTGGTTGGGGCCCTTCATCGTCACAACAAAGTATGGTTCTGACGCTTATCAGATTGCATCACCAGAGGGAGATTGTATCCTTGATCCTATAAATATTGTACATCTCAAGCGCTTCTATGCTTGATCCGTCAGTAGTCCGTTGTACAACCAAAATTTTCAAAAATCCAAAAAAATAAAAAAATAAAAAAATAAAAAAATATTCAAAAAGAAAAAGCAAAAAAATAAAAAAATAAAAAAAGCATAAAAATACAAAAGCTTGAAAAGAATATCAAAAAAGCAAAAGAGAAAAATAAATAAATCCGTCCATCTGTGAAAACCACTTCAGTGGCGCAATGGATAAGTAACATGGTGAAAAACTGTCTCAGGCACCATGTGTAGTCAGATCCACCATCTGTTTCCACATTCTTTCCATGCAACATACATCACCTTCCATAATAAAAGTCACTATCCATATCTGTGCAGGTAGTTCCTTGACCATTTTCCACCTCCGCAATAAAAATTCCCACACGACTGAGCTTACCATATCAATACTAAGCTTTGTTCTAGACACAGTGATTGCAAACGTTTCCAACAAACCAGCAGACAGATTAACTTTCCTAATGATTTTTCTATTCACAAGAAATTGCCAGCAAATTCCCATTTTCATCAATCAATCTTTTGCCCATCAGGATGCATCCTTCCGGTGTTGGCTATTCTATCAATCTTCGCAACAAAATTGTTCATGGAAAGAACTTTTGGACTGAATGACCACTTGGTTAGGATGCCTTTTTGTTGATTTTATCTTGTGTTTTACTATGTCCTTATCACGACAGCCTCGATCTTTTATAGCTTGGTTCGTTATGGTGAGTATATAGTGAAATACGTGTCATTTGTGGTATGACCTTCTTGTCATAGATTGTTAGTGCATTTATGTTTTGATATTTAGTTATGACTATGTATGCCTCACTGTGGGCAGGATTCATGCATCTCAAATCCCTCAAAAGATTTGGATGTACTGTGTCTCCTCATGAGTAACATTTCATAGATCTCATTATACCTAATATCTTACATTCTTGTTCCTAACAACCTATTTGTCTGAGAGTCTAGTCCACGCAAAGGAACCATGTCACTTGTGTTTTCTAGCACACGGTGCATAACTCCTTTTGCAATATCAAACTAGGGTGTGCTCTCCAACA
>MU227252.1:830951-845060 GCA_018584345.1 Thuja plicata | reverse complement strand
CCGGCATTCTATTTTGATAGCATGCAGTGTTTGATCTCTCTTTATTTGTTTTGTTGTTGATATTTACTATGTGGTACTCTTCGTTTATGATCATTTCATGAGGAAATGTCTTTATCGCTCGTGGGATGAAAGCTAAGGCATCATGCATTGTTTATGAGATCACTGTTTGAGCACCACATGACCCTGTTATGAGCTTTGTTTGTTATATACATATGTATACATACATATATACATATATACATATATACATATATGTATGATGTTATTGCTTTCATTGCATGCTTGTTGCTATTGTGTACCATATATTGTTTTATATATATACTATTTATTTCATTGAGACCGTGACTTTCTTGGCATTTGTAATGTATTTGATGTTATTAGATCAATGGTGCCATGTTGTTGAGGTTGTAGATGCATTGAATCACCATTGTCATTCTATTTTGATAACATGCAGTATTTGATCTCTCTTTATTTGTTTTGTTGTTGATATTCACTATGTGGTACTCCCCGTTTATGATCATTTCATGAGGAAATATCTCGATGGTTCGCGGGCTGCAAGCTAGGGCATCATGCATTATTTATGAGCTCACTATTTGAGCACCACATTACCCTGTTATGAGCTCTGTTTGTTATATACATATACATATATATGTATATACATATATACATATATATGTATGATGTTATTGATGTCATTGCATGCTTACTGTTGTTGTGCACCATATATTGTTTTATATATACACTATTTATTTTATTGAGATTGTGACTATCTTGGCATTTATAATGGATTTGCTATTATTGGATCAATGTTGCCATGCTATTGAGATTGTAGATGCATTGAATCACCACTGCCATTCTATTTTGATAGCATGCAGTGTTTGATATCTCTTTATTTGTTTTGTTGTTGATATTCACTATGTGGTACTCCCCGTTTATGATCATTTCATGAGGAAATGTCTTTATGGCTCGCGAGCTACAAGCTAGGGCATCATGCATTATGTTGCCCCACTTTTGGTCTTCATACCTCAAGACAAAAATGGATGTTTAATGTGTAGTAGTAGTCTTGGAAGTTTCATGTGAGTCCGGAGTCTAAGTCTAGAAATCCCCTTAGGATAGAACGCCTTTATCGAATTTCCCTAACTTGACTTCTGCGTCCTAAGCCAAGTGAATTCTGGGTCTGAAATCATGTTCTTCTCGGGTAGGTTAAGTTCCCAATCCGGTAAAGGTTGTGGTTTGAAAGATTCTAACCTCAAAATCACATACAGATGAAATATTCTTTCTCATATCTTCAGGTTGCAACATTGGCTCTTCAGGTTGCAGCATTGGCAGGAAATCAAATTTTAGCTTCTCCATGGCGAAAAATCACCTGTGGAGTGCGCTTTCCACGATTGACAGACTTAAGAATATCAGAGGTAAATAAAGATGGAAAATGAGGAAGTCGGGAATAAGAAATCTTTGAGCACTCATATCAAACCTATGGGAAACAAAATAAATGATCAAGTGAAGAAAATTCATGGAATTAGCTCATAGGCGGAAAAGCGGAAAATGGCTTCTCCTCTGCTCCTACAGGCGGGTTTCGACTCGCAAGATGTGTTTTCCACCAAACTATCAAGGTGAAGAAATTTTGAAGAATAATCCATCCCATAAGAGATCCGGCAATAAAAAGGCCAATGGAATCAATATATATCATTTTGGCACCCCTATAGGCCAAAATTCTCCTTCGGTGAATTTTCAGATAGAGAGCACCACAAAAGTATTTCTCCGCCCAAAGGAGAAGCGGAAAAGTAATTTTACACCGCTTCAAGAAAGTTAACGTTACGGTTACTAAAGTGAAAAGAGGTTTTCTAATGGCATGTAAAGCAAAGTAATTAATTCAAATAAAGTTGTTTTACTTTGTAACAGACTTGTTCATTAATGTAGAGGTATTTTCATTCGTGTGGCGCGGGAAGTCGGCCGTTAAAACGTAAGAATTCAAAAAGTATAAAATCAATTGGAGATTTTGAACTGGAACCACCATTGTTCACCAAATTGTTTGAATTTGAAGTAGCTAAGACCAGTTGCTTATTGTCTCTATTTCTCTAAGAGAAATTTGAATCTCTAGGTCGAATCATACTCACATGGCTTCTAGATTTGTGAGATTCGACAGAATGAATGGAATTATCTCAGAGTGGCACAAAATCTTAGATACCTCACTAAAGTTCTTCGACATACAAAACTTCTAGAATAGATTGAGAGCGCAGTAGATGCACCCTATTACAGAGAAGCTTAAGGAGAGCGGGTTAGTTGAAGCCACCCAGTTTTCCTGTAGCCATTCAAGCTCCTAAATTGTTCTAGGAATGTATAGCCCGATACAACCCAGACACCAAGCAAATTCTTCTACCTAACAACATGGTGCTCCTCTCTATTGATAGAGAGTCTATCCAAAATTCCCTCCATATTCTAGAGCAAGAAGAATACTCTGAAATGACTTATAGTCAGGCGATCTCTGAAACTCAGCGAAGAGACCGATATAGAAGAGAGAGATTATGAATTCATGGTTTAAAGAACCCAAGAGCACCAAGGGCAAGTTGCCCAAAACATTATTTGGCACAAATCTGAAGCCAAAAATCATTGATATCCTGGTATTGCTTCACAGGATTAGAGGTGAGAGCGAAGCTCTTAATTTTGTTGAACAACATTTCTTCCTGGTTCAGATAATCTGTTCTCAGCATCATTTCATTGACTGGGCCCTTATGGTGAGTGAGAATTTCTCGGACGCACTCAATATGGCCAAGTTCCAAAATGTATTCTACATGTCTTTGGTCCTCTTGTATATTTTAGCTATGATTCAAATCTGGCCTGGGCTTCCTAGGTTAGAGGAATTCCCAGATGATGTAAAAAGCTATGAGTTTTTCCCTTCTTTGTAACTACAAAATAGTTATGCTGATTATCTCATAGTTAATGATGCCTTTACAATGAGACTGTGCAGGGAGCTACAAGGTTGTCCAAAAAGGAGATTTTCTCTTGAAGCCAAGGCTTTTATAAGCCAATTTGGATGCTATTTTATTCAGTTCAGAGACTTCTCGTATCTTCGTCTTGCAGGTTTCGATGAATTCCCTTTGAAGCTGCCCAGATACCCTACTGACATGATCATGCTGATTGAGGTAATGAGGAAAGCACTCCAGGTGAACCTAATCTATGCAGAGGCAAAGAAGAAAGGCTATGAGTTCCCAATGACCATCGGAGCTTACAGTTGTGCGTCCCAGTCAAAGGCAAAAAATATTCTTAAAACATTCTCGAAGATGTTCTCTCTAGAAACATATGATGCTCTAAGGCCGCAATATGATCTAGTAAATTATGCTAGAGATGCCTTACAGATGAGTCTTGCCATTCACCATGTACCTGATATTAAGGACTATTGGGCCAATTGCAAAGATGACTTGGAGAGAAGAGAAAGATTCTATGCCCGGTTAACCATTGAACAGATCAAAAAGTTCAATGTTAACATTGCAGTAGAAGGGCTAGAAGATGATGACAATCATCTGTATGATGACACATACTTAGAGAAGATAAAGTCTACCCCTATCAGCTCAAAGCCTATGCTAGACCAAGCAGTAAGTGACCTGTAGGCTCTGATGGGGGATTTACAAAAGAACATTTCAATGGGTTGAGTGGACTGCAGGCCGAAGGAAGAGGTCAAAAAGGAAGCCTCCCATGCAGCGAACTCCAGCAAAGGCAACTACTGGTGTTGCAACCTCTTCATCAGCAACAATCTCTACAGTTGCAAAAGGATCAATTCAACCATCGAGAGGAGGTGATGAACCTCTTGAGAATACTTCTCTCCTAGAAAAGACCTATGGAGAGGGTCCTCTTCCAAACATTGGAGTCACTGAGGAAGTAGTCCTGACAGACCAAATCAAGTCTGGAGCTGAGCTTTCTAAAGTTACAGAGTTTGAACAGTCGGCTAGTGCTATTGTTGTGGATACTTTGGCCGGAACCTTGACCTAAGAAACTCCAAAGAGGGCATCCCCTATCATAGTTGAAGTAGGAGAGGATATCCCTAGTACTTCTGCTACAGAATCAGATAAGAGGGGTGGGGAGAAACAAGAGGTTGCTCAAGTTGTAAAATTAATCTCCTCCTCACCCACTTTGGTGACTCCATTCACTTCCCACCCTAAAGTTACTCCCCCGCTCATAAGGAAGCTGTTCATCAAAGAGTTGGTCTCTGCCAACAAAGTTACCAGTGCAGAGTCATGGATAGAAAACACCCTAGAGCGCAAAAGGAATAGAGTGGGAGAAGCAATTCCCAACAAAGGCACTCTATCACGGGCCTTTCAGCCCAAGGCTACCACAAGCAAGTAGAAGAGTGTGAAGACAATGTCTACTCTGGGTCATGATCCTGAGATAGGGCATTTCACCATGGAAGTAGCCAAGCCCACTAAAGAGGGTAGACTCGAAGATCTGGTGGCCTCGGAATTTCAGTTGCAGTCATTCGACATGGGATTGGCTCGACATGATACCAAGGTGGACTGGTGGAAATCCACTAATGTAGTGATAGAGGAAGAGCTTAAAGATCTCAAGACTTACAAAATTCAGCTTAAGGTGGAAGTGGCCCAGCTAACTGACTTCATCAGACAGTTCCTCACTCCTATTGCGAGTGCTCCTAGTACCCAAACTTCCTTCGATCCCAGTGCTGCTGAGAACCAATCCATTCTGGCTAAGTTGCAAGAGGATCAACATTATGGGAAGATTGGTAAATGGTGGATCAAGAGGCTTGAGTTAGAAGGCCTAGCAATCATTGAACAGTTAGGTAATGCTCTTCTAAGGCTAGAAACAAAGAAGAGCAACATTGAGAGGAATTTACAGACTCTCACTGCGAAAAGAGTAAGATGCCAAGAATGCATAGTCATGTTGCATGTGGTAGTAAATATGAAGACTAAGGAGGCCCTAAAAGATAAGATCCTATAGAAGGGTGATGAGCCCTTGATTGAATGGGTCCAAAGTCTAGAGTTCAAAATTGAGATGATCATTCAGGTCGAGACCGGACTACAACAAACAGATGTTAAAGTGCAAGAGGAACAAAGTAAAGATTTTAAACTCCTCTTAGGACTTCATGCAGAATCACAAACTAGTGGTCAAGGAAAAAAAATAGTTGGAGTAGTCAACATGCATAAGTCATTCACAGATTATCTGCACAATTTAGCAGAGCAGTCTTCGACCCATCTAGACAAGGTGCCAGAGCTCCAACAATTGAGTGGATGCATCTTTAGAGCTATGGAGGAACTGAAAGATCAGACAGAAGCAATTAAGAATCTATCCAAAGAACATTCCAGATGGCTCATCCATTACACCAATGTCCATGTAGACAAACATGAAGAACTCATCCAAGTCATCACTACTGTAATCGCCTATAGAGCCAAAGTAGATAAGGGGAAGGAAACTGAATCTTAGATATTTTCCCTCTTATGCTAATTTTGTTAAGTTTTGTAACAGATAAACCTTTGGTTATCATTTCTAGTTGGGGAAGTTGAACCATTTCAGTTACCCCTTTTTGTAATGGTCCAATCTGAAACTCTATATGTATTATTCCCAAAATCAATACAAAGGTTGGCTAAATTTTGGTGTGAAGAATAACATTGTTGCTGAGTCAATTGTGTATGTATGAATGCCATTTCTTTAACTGTTCCATTGCATTTCATTTATCCTTCTATTGAATTTGAATGTCTCTTTTGAGTTAGATTCATAATCTGTATTTGAACCAGAATTTTGTATTATGATTTGATACGGCTAATTAAGGGGAAAATCAGTTGCTATTCTAAGTTTTGGGAATGTTCTTACGATATAGATCGACTCAATATCATTACATTGTTAACCTTCAGTCCTGCATTTGCATTTTTAGTAATTTCCCATGCATCACCAGTTTTGGGAGTTAATCTGATTGATAAGATCTTACAATTGGCTAGATTTAGAATTGTATTTACTTCACCTGAGCTATTTTCTATCTAGACTTAGGTTGGTTTACCTTTCCTGCTCTTGGGTTAAGAGCATACCCCTGTTAGATTAGGAAAGATTAAAATTCATTGAATATTATTCATATAAGGGAGCTGTACCTTCTAATTCAGCGGGAAAATAGGTTTTCAAGTAACTATTTCCAACCCTATTTCCAACCTGTTGTATTCAATTGTTCTTAAACATTTTTGGGTATTTTAGAGTTACATTCAAAAGATCAATCTGTTTACCAATAGATTATTAGCGACTCTATTGGGAGATGAACAGTCATTATAATAGAAGCATACAATGAGGAAAGATGGTGCTTCCCCATGAAAATATAATCCCTGTGCTCCAACCTAATCTTGGATTCCAAGATGATCAAAAGGATCTCATTTCCTCATTAAATACTTTTGTCTGGAGATACAGAAGAAGCACTGAACACTATAGAAACGCCAGTCAAGTGCTTGAACTAGAAGAAGCACTTGAGAGAGCCATACAAAGAAGAAATCTAAGAAGGGCAGAGCATGAAGTTAGGCCACAGCACTAGGTGAAAATCTAGAGCCTAAAAGATTTCTCAGAAGTACCAGGAAAGAAGGTAACAAAGACCCGGTCTTTGAGAGGCTTGTGGATATTATTTTTTCTCTTTTAGAAGTACCCCATCGGGGAAATAGAACTATAAGGAGCCAAAATAGACCTTCTTCACCTCCTAAACAAACCACCCAGTTATCCACCACTTGCCAAGTGTTGAAATTGCATGGAGTAGTTGCCCCTCCCGTTGTCAATCTAACACCCTACTTACCCCAAGTAGCTATGGAACTCCCTTGGGCCACTGCAGTCAGGCCCCTGCAACTAGCAGCATATAGTCCTCTCCCTACAGGCTCTAGAAAGAACTTTCCCAAATTTTCTGGAGATGGGAAAGTATCTACAGATGAGCATATTTCTGCATTCTTCACTTCAGTTAACATTCTAGCGGTTCGAGAAGAAGATGTGGTCGTCAGACTATTCATTGAGACTCTCATCGAAGGTGCCATTGATTAGTTTAAGACTGCTAAAGATGAACATGCTCTGTTGACTCAATTAACTTCTATCAAGAAAGAGCCATCGATCAGCATGAGAGATTTTATAGCTAAATTTAACAAGCTGGTAAATCGTATCCCAACAGCTGATAGGCCTACAGTGGGAAATTTGAAAACTTTCTTCATAAGTGCTATGCCACCGGATATCAATTATGATTTAAGGAGAATGAACCTTGCAAATTTGGATGCCACATAGAGAACTGCTGTAGAACTTGAGGACCACATGATTTCATTCAGGAAATGGAAAAGAGAGATACAGTCTAGAGCTAGTAGTATAAATACTACGTCATTTGATGAGATGATCCAAAAATTGTCTAATGAATTCACTGCCTTCAAGAGACAACTTCCCAGATTCAATAATCCCTACCAGCGAAACTTTCAGGAGCAGCCTGGAAGATATAACAATGGGAGAAATACAGAAGGAAAAACGTTACAGTTAACTACTCCACCACAGAGGCTAGCTATAGAAGCTCCTCCTAAAAGAGGAAACATGTGTGCCTTCCACTTAACCATGGATCATGATGGGGAAAGCTGCCCTGATGTAGCTCATGCTTGGCAAATGCATTAGACCGACGAGTGGAATTCTAGAGTGTCTGGAGCTGAACCAGATTCATACTCACATGGCGACTCTGAAAACTTATATTTAGAGTATGAATCAGATTCAGAGCAAGAAGCAACATGTTATGCCACCATAGATGGGACCTCTTATATAGTCCTAACCCAGAGTCAAAAGGATAAAGGCCCTAGTTCACCACTACCTAAAAATAACGAGGCATCTACTTCCAATTCAAAGGAGCCCAATCAAGGTTTGAGGATTCCGCAACTAGGTAAAGAACAAAACTCTTTTGACATTATTCAATTCTGTAGAGATTCCAGAATACAGATTTCTCCCATAGACTATCTTAAGTCTAATCTTGTTAAGCTGCAAAAGCTAGTAGATTATTGTAAAGGAGGAAGCTGAGAGTTAAATCAAAACGTCATGACTACTATAGAGAATGAATCTTTATTTGCAGACCCAGTTGAACAAAGGGAGTCATCCATTTTAGCCACCTTCCCAGGCCAAAAGCCTGACCCATTCTATGTGTCTTTATATATTAACAGTTGTAAGTTGAGGAATTGTATAATAGACTCCGGAGCCTCAAACAATATAATGCCATCAACTGTGGCCAAAGCTTTAGGACTTACTCTCACTAAAGCTCATGGTAGGTGTTACTCCATGGATTCCAAGAAAGTACCCCTGGTTGGCCAAATTAAGGATGCTCAAGTGGCTTTAGCAGCACATCCTGAAAAGAAGATGTTGCTAACGATCCTTGTTGCTGATATACCTGCTAGCTACGAGTTGTTTTTAAGAAGGAGTTTTTGCAGAGACCTTGGAGGAGAGATAAAGCTGGATTGGTCCCAAGCCTTAATCCCAGTAGGTAATAAAAAGATTAAACTGGTTCTTAAAGAAAAGGCTAAGTTTACAGTGTTGAAATCTGATGACCCTAAAGCTCAAATCTTGTATCAAGAATTAGAATTTGGCAATTATATGTTGTTCACCGATGAACCTGAGAAAGAAACAAAAACTGCTGAAGAGGAAAAGCAATTTTCTGCTAAGGAAATACCACCACAGATATGTAATCTTGAATTTGATGGTAGTTGTGCATTGTTAGGGTCCAGTGCAGGTGTGGTCTTGATATCACTAGATGGAGTATGTGAGCCCTTGGCTTACAAATTAGAGTTTGGGAAGACCAACAAAACTGCCAAGTATGAAGCCCTTCTATTAGGGATTATCGTTGCAAAATAAAAATGTGTGAAAATTCTAAGAGCTCATGGGGATGCTTAGCTAATTGTACGACAAGTCAAGAATCAATACTCTGTAAAGAACCACAGGTTGAAGAACTACAGAAACAGAGTATGGGATGAAATAGAAACATTGGATGCTTTTTTTATCAAATCTGTGCCAAGAGAGTTGGATTCCAAAGCGGACTCTTTAGCTGTCTTAGCTTCATTACTACTTCCCCATCCAGAATTCAAAGATAAAAAATACCAAGTGGAGGTTATATATCGACCATCTGTACCCGATAACGTGGAAGATTGGCAAGTTTTTGAAGATGACAAGAATCTCATTCTCTTTCTAGGGAGCGGTGGTGACTTCCATAAAGATGTTAGTGGCAACCGTAAAGGAAATTTCCAAGACAAGCTAAAAAAAGATAAGTCAGATGTTATTCAATTGCAAGGTAATATCATTCTGCCCCATTTGGTCACTCTTGAAAAGCTCTTCAATAGACATGACACATTTGTGAAGAAGAAAAGAATCGAAAGAGGGCCTACCACTGGTGAATATGAAGGAATAAATATTGGAACTGAAAAAGACCCCAAGATGATCAATATCGGGAAGTGTTGTACTGAAGAAGAAAGGAATGAGGCCAAGAAGATTTTTCTAGAATACTCAGATGTTTTTGCCTGGAGCTATGAAGATTTGAAAATTTTTATGAACGGGAAATTCAAACACCAGATTCCTTTAAAATTTGAGGCTACTCCGTTCAGGCAGAAGAAAAGGAACTACAACCCCAAAGTTGTCGATGCCATATTCAGGGAAGTTGATAAAATGCTCAAAGCAAAGATCACATATCCCATCCACCACTCTACTTGGGTTGCAAACATAGTTCCTGTGAGGAAGAAGAATGGAGAAATAAGGATCTGTGTTGACTTTAGAAATCTAAATCAATCTTCTTTGAAGGACAAATACGTCCTTCCCAACATGGATCATCTCTTGCAGATCATGGCTGGAGCCAAAATGTTGTCTATGTTAGATGACTTCTTAGGGTATAATCAGATAGAATTTGAGAAAGTGGATCAACATAAAATGGATTTCACTACTCTGTGGGGGACCTTCACATATCACAGGATGCCGTTTGGATTGATCAATGTCGGAGCTACTTTTCAGAGAGTTATGGATCTTTCTTTTAGTGATATGAAGAACAAAATCATTGGTATGTATCTGGATGATCTTACCATGTTCTCTAAAAAGAGAGTAGATCATATAAATGATCTAAGAAGAGTATTGCAAAGGTTCCGGGAGGACGGGATTTCATTGAATCCCAAGAAATTAGCGTTTTGCATAACTGAAGGAAAACTATTGGGTCATATTGTCTCCCAAGAAGGTATAAGGATCAATCTTGAAAGGGTGAGAGCTATTCAGCAACTGAGTTTACCGGTAAATAAAATGGGAGTAAAGTCCTTTTTTGGTCAAGTCAACTTCCTCAGGAGATTTGTCCCTGATTTCTCTAAAATTACTAAACACGTTGTTGATATGATGAAGGGGAATGTGAATTTCAAATGGAATGAACCTGGTAAGAAAGCTTTCAAAATCATCAAGAATGCCATAGCTAATGCCCCAGTGTTATGTCACCCAGATTATAAGAAAGATTTTGTAATTTACTGTTATTCTTCTGAACATACTTTGTCAGCCATTCTAATGCAAGAGAATGAAGAGGGAATTCAAGCCCCCATCACTTTTATGAGTACACCTCTAAAGAACCATGAGCTGAGATATTCTCAGACTAAAAAGCACACTTTTGTGGTGGTAAAGGCTCTTAAGAATTTTAGGTTTTATATTCTACATTCCCACTCTCTTGTGTAGGTGCCTGATGTCGCAGTGAAGAGTGTTTTGACTCAACAAGATGTGGGGTGTAACAACTAAGGAGCATGGGTAGCTAAAACCCAAGAATATGACATAGAGATCAAGCCCACCAAGTTGGTAAGAGGGAATGACTTGTGTAAGGAAATGGCAGAAAACCAAGCAGACAAAGACCCAAAAGATACACAATTGGTTTTGGCGGTAAGTATGCAAGACCCATGGTTTGAAAACATTGTGTATTTCTTGACCTATGGTGAATGTCCTGAAGGATTAAATTCAAAGAAAAGGAGAGACCTAAAACTGAAGGCTTCTAAATATGTAATCTAGGAGGATAGACTATATAAAAGATCTATAGATGGAACATTCTTTCGATGTGTCGACAAACAACAATAAGAGAAGTTGTTAAAGGTTTTTCATGATGAAGCCTACGAAGGTCACTTCTCCTCATCAGTCACTGCATTCAAGATTTTGAGACAGTGTTATTACTAGCCAGGAATTTTTAAAGATGCATACCAGTGGGTGGCAAGATGCGAAAAATGCAAGATGTTTACCAGGAAGCCACAGTTAGTAGCGTTACCCCTTAGACCAGTGATAATTGAAGGGCCATTCCAGCAGTGGGGACTTAATTTTATCGGTCCTATAAGCCCTATGTCTAGCACAGGTCATACTTACATAATTTCTGCAACTGACTACTTCACAAAATGGGTGGAAGCCAAGGCAACCAAAAGGACTACTTCAGAGGTAGTATGTGAGTTTATCAAAGAAAATATTCTGGTAAGATTTGGGGTGCCTATTAAGTTGGTTATGGATAATGCCACATAATTTTCTTCTCAAGAAATTATTGAATTTTGTTTTGAGTATGGCATCATGATCATCCATTCTTCTAATTATTTCCCCCAAGGGAACGGCCAAGTGGAATCTAGCAACAAAAATTGGTAAACATCATGAAAAAGCTCATGGCAGAAAACCAGAGAAGTTGGCATAAAAAGATCTATGAAGCCCTTTGGGCAGATAGAGTGACCCCCAAAAGAGCCATTGGCGTATCTCCTTTCAAACTCATCTACGGGGTAGAAGCTAGTCTCCCCTTGCCATTGGAATTAGTGACTTGCAATTTGAGGACAGTAGTGGAAGATGGCATATATGAAGATGGTCTAGAGAAGAGGATCCTGTACTTGAACAAATTGGAAGAAGAAAGGGAGAAAATGGTTGATCACATCACATGTCATTAGATGCATGTGAAGAACCTATTTGATAAAAAAGAGTAGGCCCCAGAAATTTATGGAGGGAGACATGGTGCTATTTTGGGACAAGCGCAGGGCACCCAAAGGCACGCACGAGAAATTCAAAACACTGTGGAAAGGACCTTTCAAAATCCATCATGCATTTGATAAAAATTATTTGAAATTGACTTAGCCAGATGGCGAGGCACTACCCCTGACGTATAATGGTCAGGAGTTGAAGCTCTATTAGATCTAAATTGAAAGTAGGTAACCCCTGTGTTGTACAATAGTTACGTTTAGTTCCTATTTTTGTTTCCTAGTTAGGTTTCCTTTCTGTTTTCCTTTCTGCATCTTGCTTTAGTTTTGTTGTGAGCCATCTTTTTTTGAGCTTTGTGAAACCAGAGTTTTGAGTTCCTTGCTCAGACATGTGAATGTCCAAGTCCCCAGACAGAGCCAGCTATTGCCCCACTTTTGGTCTTTATACCTCAAGACAAAAATGGATGTTTAATGTGTAGTAGTAGTCTTGGAAGTTTCATGTGAGTCTAGAGTCTAAGTCTAGAAATCCCCTTAGGATAGAAGGCCTTTATCATATTTCCCTAACTTGACTTCTCCATCCTAAGTCGGGTGAATTCTAGGTCTGAAATCATGTTCTTATCGGGTAGGTTAAGTTCCCAATCTGATAAAGGCCGTGGTTTGAAATATTCTAACCTCAAAATCACATACAGATGAAATATTTTGTCTCATATCTTCAGGTTGCAGCATTGGCGGGAAATCAAATTTTAGCTTCTCCATGGCGGAAAACCACCTATGGAGTGCGCTTTTCATGATTGACAGACTTAAGAATATCAGAGGTAAATAAAGATGGAAAATGAGGAAGTCAGGAACAAGAAAGCTTTGAGCACTCATATCAAACCTATGGGAAACAAAAGAAACGATCAA
Source organism: Thuja plicata (assembly GCA_018584345.1). Taxonomy (NCBI): domain Eukaryota; kingdom Viridiplantae; phylum Streptophyta; class Pinopsida; order Cupressales; family Cupressaceae; genus Thuja; species Thuja plicata. The sequence continues at coordinate 832,233 of MU227252.1, read as the reverse complement.
GCGAAGAAAATTTATGGAATTATCTCATAGGCAGAAAAGCGTAAAATGGCTTCTCCTCTACTCCTACAAGCGAGTTTCGACTCGCGAGATGCGTTTTCTGCCAAACTATCAAGGTGAAGAAATTTTGAAGAATAATCCATCTCATAAGAGATCCGGCATATAAAAAGGCCAATGGAATCAATATATATCATTTTGGCACTCCTATAGGCCAGAATTCTCCTTCGACAGATTTTCAGACAGAGAGCACCACAAAAGTATTTCTCCGCCCAAAGGAGAAGCGGAAAAGTAATTTTCTACTGCTTCAAGAAAGTTACCGTTACGGTTACTAAAGTGAAAAGAGGTTTTCTAATGGCATGTAAAGAAAAGTAATTAATTCAAATAAAGTCGTTTTACTTTGTAACGAACTTGTTCATTAATGTAGAGGTCTTTTCATTCGTGTGGCGCAGGAAGTCAGCCGTTAAATGGTAAGAATTTGTTGAAATTAGATTAGGATATATGACTTTTTAATTTTCTTTTCAAAATTCCAATAGATATATATATATAATATATATTTAATCACAATATATATAAATCTATTTATTACTAATATAATAACAAATATATATAAATATATTAATATCAATAATAAATATATTTATATCAATATTATGTCAATTGCATAAATGAGACTTGTATTGATTTTGTGTATATAAGAAAACAGTTCAAATATTATATTTATATTCATAGTAAAATAATAAAGAGTCACGTCTATGATAGACGTGACTCCCCAAGGAGTCACGCCTATCATAGGCGTGACTGTTCATTACAATGCATGTTTTAACGTATGTTTTATACAAACCATCAGTGGACTTAATATAACATATGTCGTCGATCAATACTTATAACATGCCATATTACTAACATAGTTGATTTGTATATGATACAAGTCGGTGTTTGAAATGTCAACATAAATCTGTTTTAAACCGATAATAACAATTGGTATTTAAACCGATATCAATAATGACAATCGGTATAATATAAATATTATTTATTTCATTAATTATAATATGTATATATATATAATAATATCATTATTATTTATATATATATTAATATACATATATAATATATAATAACATTATCTCATAATAATTATATATGTATATTAATATATATATATATAATAATATCATTATTATTTATATATATATTAATATGCATATATAGAAGAATGATGTTTATTTAATTCAATGCTAAGATCATTTTATCTGATCGAAGCTATAAACATCAACACTCCCTCTTA
>MU227252.1:702287-790968 GCA_018584345.1 Thuja plicata | reverse complement strand
TTGGTACAACCGGTTTGATGTGTGTGAAGTTTGTATCTACCATGAAACATATTTCATCCCTGTGTTTCTCAACTAGTTGCTCAGGAATCCTAGTTCTTTCCATCATCTTTTCCTTGAACTCAAGGAAGTAGGCATATATTACAGACTCAAAATTGTCTCCTAGTGACTTAATCAGTTCACTAATTTGTAGGGTTACCGGTTTGGTAGAGTCCCATTCAACTTTTCCTACTGAAGGAAAATATTCTTGAAAATAGAAAAATATACACATAATAAGTGAACCAAACTTACATGTGTTGCTCTTTGCAGATCTGATCTTGATCATATTCTCATCAATTTGTTTTAGTAAGATCTCACATAGATCCATCTGAATTCCTTTAGTTACAATCTTGTAAGCTGTGCTTACTGTTGTTGCAGAAATGTTGTTCAGTCTGCTAGCCTAGAAGATTTTGTAACCAATAACACATGCACCAAATATCAACTCGTCGTCGGTGATTTTGTTAACCTTGAGACCTCTGTTGTCTCCTTTTGCATTAGTAAGTTTTGTAACTTCTTTCATAGATGGATGTTTGTGTGCCCTAGGTTTTTTGATTATCGGATAGTCAGTGACAACATGAAGAAAATCCCTTGTTATTTTCTTGGGTTGGTATAGCCATAGTTTGTTGTCATGCATCCTACTCAAGACTATCATAATCCACTCTGTCTTGAATTCCCTCAGGAAATGCAGGGCATTAGTTAACCCCTTGACCTCCAAGTTTTTATGTTCTTCTTTTAGTTTTCCTTCGGCATCACATAGCTTCTTATAAGCTTCATCCATTTCCAAATCACCTATCTCTGCAATCTTGCAGTGAATGTAAGACCTAATGTCTTCTATGAGCAAAACGCTAGGCGAGATTTTTGAAAATGTGCCAGCTTGATCGGGTTTTGATGCAATCTCTAGACAGATTTTGTATTTAGGTTCTACACATGTGCTGTTCTTGATCAATTTCACCACATTCTTCTTTTCATTCTTTAACTTAGCAGTTCTTAAATTGGTTGCCATTGTTTTTCAAGAATTTAGGGTTTTCTTCAAAATTAGGGCTTTCTCAACAAAACAATGACAGAGATCTTTTGGTTCCCTTGTTACTTACTTCAATTCATGAATGTGATGAAGAATCTGTTCCCTGTGTGCTAAATCAATCTGTAGACGCTTCTTCTTTCTTCTCTCGAATCGCTTTGATGTCGCTCTATTTTTCTCTTCAAATCGCGGGTGAAAAATGAAGTTATCTCGTCAAATATTTATAGACTTTTTGACCTAAGTCTTTGCAATAAATTCTCACCAACTCATTGGGACGTAAAGACGGGTTTTTTCAGGAGGATATTTTAACTCATCATCGGTGTAGACATGATGCTTATGGCAGTTGTCAACCACTTTGATTTTACCGATGGATATTGGTATTCTGTTATGACAACTTCTGAACTTTGATATCTTACCGACGGTCATCATGATACATTAGTAGTTTACCACTTTTACTAGTTGACCGACAATTTTCGGTAAGTGTGAACAACTCATTATTGTGTTCACCGATGATTTTCAGTGAGTGTTTACTGACGGTGTTGTATTCAAAGTTTGTTAACAAGTAAAGTAATATGCATCTTTGATTTATGCAGATCTTGACTATATATCATTTTATATAATGGAACTGATGCAAAATATAACTTGGTATAGTGCAGTTCCATACTTACTTGTTCAGCTCAAGTGGGGTTGGTGATGTCACCAGATCCATTGGATGGGGTGTCACCATTTGCATTACTTGGTCCAACTTCATCATTGCTTGAGGCTTTTATCCACATTTTGTCTCTTGACCTCCGGATATCTTCAATGGTGTTACCATTGGAATGTGTGCTTGTGTCTGTCAATCTATCTTTGCAATCTTTCTTGAGATGACCAACTTTATGACAGTGTAAGCATACCATTCCAGGGTTTGACCAGCCTCTAGAACTTTTGGTCCATGCTCTCATGCAGTTTGCAGCAATGTGACCATATCTACCACATGCTGTACAGTTTGTCCAAGTATTGTAATCCCATACATATTGATTACCGATTCTCTTTGGTTGATAAGGGGCTTCTTTACCTTTTGGCTTCCATGCTTGTCTTTTCTTTTTCTAGCATTCTTCAGATGTGTGCCCATTCATCTTGCATGTAGGACAGTATTTGTCCATGCAGGTTTCCTTCTTTGGCTTTTCTATCTTGCTCTTGCATTCATAAGCTTTATGTCCTTTCTTGTTACATTTGTAACAACATCCTATGAATGAAGATGTAGGTGTAGATTTAGGAGTACCTTTCATTTTACCTCTACATGCATTTGATGTGTTCCCTTGCTTTCCACAGTGCTTGCATGTTGGCTTTCTTGGTCTTGGATTTTCATAGACATTCTTTGGTCTTGATGTTTCTCCTTTTTCTGTAAAGCCTATACCACTGTTGTTGATGACTCTTCGTTGTCCTTCAAGAAATTCATCCATTCTTCTATTGTTTTCTTTAGCCTTTCTGATAATCTCATTATGTTGTTGCTAAATTCTAACCTCATGCTTCAGCTTTTCATTTTCTTCTTTTAGTTCACCAATAATCTGTATTCTCTCAATGAGTTCCGCATTTATTCTATTTGCTTCTTGACTCATAAGGATAATCTAATTTGTGAGATCATGGTGATGCTCAGCATGTCTTTGAATTTCCATTTCTTTTTCTTGTAGTTTCTCTATGATCTTCCTTCTATCATCAATATCAAGTGTTCTTTCTGTTTCAGCTTGTCTAGCAGAACTCATCACATCAATCATTCTTACCATCTGGGTCTCTTGACCGATTTGCAACATCTTTATTTTCTCTGTCAGATGTTGATTGATCTCCTTTAGATTTGTGATGTTCTCTTCTGATGTATCTGATACATTGCTTGTATTTGATTCTGAATATTTAAAGAAATCTGGAATCTCTTCTTCCTGATAGTCTACTTCATTGTTCCTGGTAGCCATACCTTTTCTTTCAGCCAGCAGCTCTCTCATCTTGATTCTTTCTTCTTTGTACTGTTCATAGAACATCTGTATCTCAAGCTTTTTGTTCTCAATATTCTTATCAAGTTTATACTTCTCCATTGTTAGATCTTTCCTCTTAATCTTTTAAGCTTTTCAAGAAGATACTCTTCTCTGATACCAATTGTTGGACTTAATGGGAAGTAGTACTGAGAGGGGAGGGGTGAATCAGTACCTCTAAAACTTTTAATACTTTACCCAATTTATCTTTATTGATCATTCAATTCTGATTTACCAACCATTACTATTTATTCTTTCTTATGTAGACATTGTTTGTTAACAATTTTTACAATCATCCATAGAAACATTCATGAAATTAACAAACAAATAACACAAGATATGATATCGCAGAAAACTCCTGTTAGGAAGTAAAAATTGTGGTGGGGATGGCACCCACAAAACTTCACTATCTGCAGAATGGAAGGGAGCCAGTTAAGGCTTAAAATTTGATCACTTGTGATGATCTAACCTATTAAGATTATTAAGGTGGAGACCTGTTAAGATCTACTCTGTTAAGAGCTTTAGCAACACTGATTTAAGTGTGCACTCAGTTATGAGACTTACAATAGGACGGTTAAGCCCACCTTTCTTGAAAGGATTTCATTAGTGTACTACACTTGTTAGAATGACTAAAAATGTTGACCTAATTGTATGCAATCTACTACTACTAATTTACAGATCCATTAAAGCTTTTATAATTACAATACCACCTTAAGTGATTGATGAATACCTTTTCTCTGCTTGTCGGTAGCCTCTGTTCTGTTCTTGAAAACTGAGTTGAATTTGTTTGTGTTCTTCTGCATGAATTCTCTATCTGGTATTTAGTTTCTCTCTGTGGCTACTTTCTTTATTGCACAACAACTGTTCTTAATGGATCAAGCACCTATTTATACAAGTTATTTGACCTATCTTGGAATTCATGATTTACAATGTTAACTCTCAGATCCAGGGTTTACAACTTGACCTTGATCTTTAGTTTAGATGTTTTAAAGTATTAAAACAAATTAAAACAATAAAGATTACATTGCTTCCTCCGCACATAATGGATTAAAAAGAAAATCAAGAAGTTATAAATACAACTTCAGTAATTTATCTGACGTGGAAAGTCAGATCCACTTTTTGTGGGATGTAACTGACTGTCGGTGTTCCTTGTCTGAACTATTCGTTGAGTTCCCTGTATCTGTTGGTTTCCTCTCTTTGTTGTTCGTCAGGTAGCAATGTTGATACTTCATCGGGTATCCTCATCCTTTTTTTCACTGGGTAACACTTTGATAGTGTTTGTTGGGTAACCTTAGTGTTGGATAGTGTTGTGCCCTATTTGTCAGTTTAGACTAAACCGATGGTCGAGATCATGTTTTTCTCTAAGTATACTAATGGAAAAATATAATGCCTTCACATCTATGGATCAGACTAAGAGTTTCAAGAAGCAGAACAACAAAAGATGAAATAGGTTATCAAGAACCAAGAATCAAGGCTACCGAGAAACATAGGTATTAATCAATCACATTAGGTGATACATTGTACATGTGAATTTAATGGATCTATAATCTACAATTATAGATTGCATACACTCATGTCACTGAATTTTTTTATCTACATTATAACAAGTGTAGCAAATAGAAGAAACCCTTTCAAGAAAGGTGGATTTAACAATCCTTTGTAAATCTCTTAATAGAGTGCACACTAAATAGTGTTGCTAAAGCTCTTAACATAGTAGACCTTAACCAGTCTCCACATAATACTCCTAACAGGGTAGATAATCAAAAGTGATCAAATTGTAAGCCTTAATCGGCCCCTTCCATTCTGCAGATAGTGAAGCTTTGTGGGTTTCATCCCGACTGCAGTTTTTACCTTCTAACGGGGGTTTTCTGCATTACCAAATCTCGTGTCATGTGTCTATACATTTAATGAATGTTTCTATGAATGTTTTACATGCTAATTAGTTTATGAATTGATGTTACATACACAAAGATAAGATATCACAAATGGACAGTAATACAATTGATTACATAAAAAGGATTAAGGTTAAAGAGATAAAAGCTTTTAAGGTACTGATTCACCCCTCCCCTCTTAGTACAACATTCCATTATTTCCAACATTGTATAGACCAACCAAGGGTCAAAACACTAAATCTCACCTCCACTATTCTGCCCACCATTTAAGTGCTCACACATGGTTCCATACTTCAAATTCTGATTCCAAGCTATCTAAGGATCCTAACAATCTTATAAAAACTCAAAAGTAAGTTCTTCCATCAATCAAGATCCACCATCCCTCTACAAACTAACATCCATTATCATTAACAACTCTGTTTAATCAAGAAAAACACATTTACCTTATTACTTTCCTCTTTGACAGATCAATACACAGAGGGCGATAAATTTTTAAGAAGAGAAAAACTTCTCGATCACTCAGGTGAGGATGGGAGAAATTAGGTTCCCTCCAGCATACCAAAAGATGCAAAAGATCCAACAGTTAGTTAGCAAGATATTTCCCCCGCATTGAGACTCTTTTATTCTGAGACAGTCTTTCATTCCTCCTTCAACATCTATTATCTTTATTTATTCAAACTCGTGCCATCCAGTCACTTCTAGTACCTCCAAATGGATGTTTCATCTTTTATTCCATGTATATGGTAGTATTCATTATTTAAAAACCCTCCTTGTGTGGCTAGATGGTCCGTTGCTACACCTATGTCTCATTTTTAGTGCATTTTCCAAGCAAAAAATCACTGTTGCAGATTGGAAATCAATTATCAGACCTTTGTCTACACACAATGGTTAGAATACATAAAACATGTGTGCTTGGAATTCATTCCACCAAGAACAATGGTTCTATATGGTGCTTAAAGCCTATAATCACCTCCAAACAAGAGATCTGTGCATACACTTATACCAATGTCACAGTACAGACAGTCAAAACATATACAAAGACTCAGAAAACTAATTCATTCCCATAATCAAAACAAAGACAGATACGATACTCCTTTCTACATGTTTGGAATTCACAAACAAGATATAACCAAAATAATGCAAAATATATTAAGATGCTTGTTGTATACACAAAGGACCCTTCTATAGTCCGTACCAAAGTGAATTCCCAAAGTTGCATTCCACTTTCTCCCTCCTTTTGGAACTATTTTCCATCATTTTTAACCATCTTTAGAATCTTGGGAACTTTCCAACTACTTCTCAACTGTTTAACTACCTTATAGCCTAGTTCTCAAACAAAAAATGAGCAAATGTTGTTAAGTCGACAACTAAGTTGTCAACTCAACAACTAGATGCCTAAAGACTAAATGACCTCCTATTAAAGTTAATCAAAATGGTATTTTAATGACCTCTACTACCTAAAAAAATCCTACATATACCTTTCCTTATCCCTCTAGGCCTATTATACCACATAATGACATTTTACATCTTTTACATCTTGTTGCATATTTGGAAACATTCCATGGTTTTGGCATCTTGTAGCTAATCTATTACATCAAATGGCTCAAAGGCCATGGTACATCTTTTTAATGTCCTTCTGGTTAATTTTATCCTTCAATATTTTTAGGTCATCCAAGTGACCCTTCTTGTCTTCGAGAGGTGCTCTACACCACAATCTCATCGAGAGGCAGATAAATGAGCCTCCACAATTAATTCTTTCCTCAAGACCTCGTCTACCAATTCCTCTATTAGTCTATCCTATGTTTTTCATTGCAAATATGAACCATGGTCTCCAGTTCTTTTCTAATGATATTATTTTATAATATTTAGATTATATGTTTTCCAATATTTAACTTTAATATGTTATATCATAGTATATTATATAATAAAATTTTAATATTTTAATATTTATTTAGTATATTAATTTTGTAATTCAAAGTACTTAAACACATTATTCTATTATAATATTTTTAACATTTAATATAATATAATATTAAATATATTAAAACAAAATATCATAATATTATACTAAATGTAAGATATAATAATAAAAATTCACCAATAATAATAAAACGTTTATATAAAAAATTGTATATAAATTTTAGAAAAACGAACTTAAAAAATGCTAACTTTTTTTGATCGGAAATAAGATTTTTAGTTTTTATTAAAGATAAACTGGGAAATAACCTAGCCCGTACTAGGGATGGTTACATCCAGAGAAACCATCTCCCGACATAAAGAGCAACACCAAAAAGATCCATTAATAGATCTAATCAAGAGAGCACTAAAACATAACCTGAGAACAAGTCAACAATCAAGATTTTCCTTTAGTACCTCCCTTAATTTGAGAGCAAATGACCATGTCAAAGGATTTCTTTGCTTTCTTTTCTTTTTTACCTCTCACTATTTCCCAACCATCTTCCATCCTGGTAGCCACTTCTTGAAATCCTTTTGTTTTAAGCTTAGACAACCACTCATCAGTCACACGAATCTCATCTTACTAAAACTAATTTTTAGCACATGACTCATCCCCTTTGTCTTGAGACTCGAGAGGTATTTTTTTCTCCCTTTCCTCTAGTGTAACAACTCCCTTTTTATGTATTAGTCCCTTATCACACCATCACTGACATTCTTCACACTGTTCATTAATGGTTATGCAATCTGAAATGGATCCCCACAAGGCTGCTATCACACCCCTTTGTTCACTTCCTGAGAATAATTCATCTATTTCTCACCCTTCTTCTCCACTGTATAATTATGATAGATTTAAAATTTAGATAGAATTATAAATGGGTAAAAGATCCTTCCATTAAAAAGTGTAGTGAGGTAAGGCTACCAAAGCTCTTGTAGGTATTTTTTTGACACATGAATCCTGTAAGAATATGGATAAATGTGCAACAACTTCACTGTTATGAGTAAGTATTTTGTAGTTGACTATGATTTACATGCAATAGAGTATTAGAGTATTCAAACACTCCATGCCATCCAATTCTAGATTTGAAAGAAGGTGAATACATAGGTTTCTTAATGTAATTCTATCTTACCTTAGGATGCCTTAAGATTTTAACAAATAAAATGGAAAAGCATTGTAGCATCATATGGCATATTCTTAAAAATTCTAAATCTCTAATCTCCCACACTATATGGCATTTTATATTTTTTTGAGATTAGAGATAAAAACATGAGTAATATTTAAGAATCTCGTAGCATTCTAAAATTTGGGAAATAAATAGAGATTAAGGTTGTGCAACTATTGTCTCCAAGTTAGCTGCCAAAAAGAATGGGCACAAAGTAGGGAAAATATCTCTAAATTGTCCAAAAAAAAATTCATATAAACCTTAACATAGTCTAATGGGTTGGAGCTAAATAAAATATAGAATGCAGAGAAGATGAACCTATGTGGGTGATTGCAGACATTTTTTCCAAAGCACGAACCCCAATCACACCTTGATCTCTTCTACACCTTTCAACTTCCTCAGATTTTCCTAAAACTGCCTTCTCCACAAAGACCCATAAAGACCTCCTTGATACTATTCTGCAAGGGTCCTGACCATCCTAACTTAAATTTCAGCATATCCCAACAAGCATTTGCAAATTCACATTACACAAGTAAGTGGTTGACATCCTCAGTAGCTTTATCACATAGAACACATTTAGTGGGTCCAATAAAACCATATTTTTTCCTATGTTCCCCAGTCAAAATCCTGCCTTGAATAACCAACCATGCAAAGGACCCTACTTTCGGGAGACATTATTTACCCCAACATAACTTGGTTGGCCATCCTGAAAGAACATCTGAATTATCTAGTAATATATACCCTAGCTTCATCGATTATTGCCCACTTTTTGCTGCACACCAAATTAAAGTATCAGTCTTATTGGTCAAGACAACTTCCCTATTTTGAAATATAGATCTCATCAACATCTTCTACTATTTGGTGAGTCCTAACTTATTAATATCTTTCCAACACCATTGCTGGCCTATAAGAGTTGGCTTCAGTTCCATATAATATGAGACTTTCTCACCCCATCTTTATGACATTAAGATCATCAAAATCTAAATAAATAGAATTATCCTTTAATGCAGTATATCCATTCCAAGAGTCTTTCCAAAAGGATGCCATCCTCCCATTACCAACCTGCCAAGTCAAGTGATCAGTAATAACCTTTCTATATTCTAAGATAAAATTCCACATTGCAGAACCCTTAGGTGGATTCCTAATTGTAAGAATTCTATTTGGCTCATTTGTATCCAAATATTTCACTCTAAGAATCTTAGCCCACAACATATTTGGATTATAATATATACTCCACACTAGTTTGAAACCTATGCCAAATTCATCAAATGCCAATTTTTTAACCCAACCCCACCATAAGCTTTAGCCTTGCAGATATTCTCCCAAGCCAGTAGATGAATTTTATCATCAATGTTAGTTCCATTCCAAAAACATTTTATCATCCTTTGCTCTATAAAACCTATAACCTTCTTGGGAAGTCTAAGACAACTCATAGAAAAGATAGGGATAGCCAAAATTACAGATTGAAGCATCAAAATTCTCCCTACCGAGGATAACCATTTTCTTTTCTATCCCTCAAGATGCTTGACACAACATTCATGAGATCCCTCCATAGGTTTGACCTGCATGCCCCACTGAACAATGGAATGCCTAAATACTTACCTGGTAGCCTTCCTATCCTCATTCCTAAAATATGAAAAATCTGCCTTTGCTTCTCAACACTCGTATTTAAAAAAAATACCCCAAACTTATTCCAGTTGATATGCTGACCTGAAGCTGCACTATAATTATCAATGGTAGTTTTCATCAACCTTTCTTCCTGAGCTGAGACTTTCCCCATAAAATAGGTGTCATCAACAAACTGTAAGTGGGATAGAGGATCAATGCCTTCATCCACCTTAATACCTTCTCATAAAGCACTCATTCTTTTACTAGAAATGGTCCTTCCAAGAACTTCATCCGGGATAATAAACAAGAAAGGAGAAATAGGGTCCCCTTGTCAAATCCATCTAGTAGTATCAAAAAATCCTTGAGGGATTCCATTCACCAATACTGAGATTCTAGGAGTATTTATACAGCTTCCAACCCATTTGACCCATCCTTCACAAAAACCAAACTTCTCCAACACATTCAATAAGAAATCTCTATTCACATTATCATAAGCCTTTCTGATATTTAATTTGATCATCATTTTCTCTTCTTTTGCAGTTCTGACCAAGTGGATTACCTCATGAGATACATTTACTCCTTCAAAGATGGATCTATTAGGCATAAAATCACTTTGTTCTAGAGATATAATAGAGTTAAGCACAGTTTTTAATGTATTAGCCATCACCTTAGCAATGGCCTTGTAAGTAGTATTACATAAGGCAATAGGTCAAAAATCATCAAATGAGACTCATTCACCTTTTTTGGGGATCAAGGCAATAAAGGTATTATTAAGGTCTTTTAGGATAAACACATTGGCTCTTGATTCATCTACAAACTCCCATAATTCATTTCCAACAACCTCCCAAGATTTTTGAAAGAAGATGGCTGAGAAGCCATCAGGCCTCGGGGATTTATATCCTCCCAACTTAAACAAATCATTCTTTACTTCTTCCTTAGAGACTGCCCTCATCAAAGAAAAGTTCCATGCCTCCGAAATACACCTAGGAATAACATCCATGATTTCCACATCACTAGACACATTCGAACATTCCCTAGAAAATATTTTGGAAAAATAATCCTCAACTTCTTTTTTAATATCCCTTGCCTCCTGTAGGATATGTCCATTTTTATCTTGGATAGAAAAGATTCTATTTTGGGATCTCTTAACCTTAACAAAATTATGGAAAAATTTAGTATTTCTATCCCCTTCTCTCAACCAAGTTTCTCTTGACTTTTTTTTCCCAATACACTTCCTATCTAGCCAAAAATTCAACATATTACTTTGATAAATCCGAATCCATCTTATACTCCTCTTCCCCCATTCCCTCAACAATTACCTTACTATTTAAATAATCTAATTCACTTTCAAGCTTTAATTTTTCAACAAAAATATTTTTGAATTCCTCCCTATTCTAGATTTTAAGTTTCTCTTTCAAGAATCACAGTTTCTTAAAAAAATGAAAGCCTTATTACCTGATGTTGTTGGTGCCTTCTTCCACCATCCAACAATATTTTCCATAAAGTTGTCAGCACGAAGCCACATGGCCTCAAACTAAAAAGGCGATCTTTCAGGAGTAGAATTCTCCTGAATCCTAAAACAGATAGGGAAGTGATCCGAACCTGTCAAGGGTAGGATCTTAGCATTAAAAACCTAGTTCTTCCTTTCCTGCCATCCATCCAGTAAGAATCTATCCAATTTTTCTGCAATATTGAGGAAACCACATCTTTGATTTGTCCAAGTAAAGTCTCCATTAGAAAGTTCCACATCTAATAAGCCATTCATAGTTATAAAATCAGCAAAGCCCTTTTGACTTTTCCCAGCCCAACCTAAACCCCCTTTTTTCTCCGCTGGACTAAGAATGTCATTGAATTCTCCTCCAAGAAGAAAAAAATCCTCATCTTGATTACCTAAAATAGTTGAAATATCTTGCCATAAAGATTTTTTATGGGCAGGACGATTAGGCCCATATATGTTTACATCATTAAATCTAGCAAGTAGTTGCTTAGAACAAACCTCCATCCATTGCCAATTTCTACCATGATCTAGAACTCTCACATCCATTGTAATTTCATTCCATAACACCTCTAAACCCCTAGAAGCACTTTCTGCTTCAATAAGGGTTCCCTTCCACCTAGAAAAGCATTTTAAAATCGCTCTACATCATTCATCTTAATCTTATTCTCTTGCAAGAACACAATATCTGGCCTCACCTAATCAAGACATCTCTTGATCAAGTGAATCTTGTCAGGGGCATTGAAGCCCCTGACATTCCATGAAAGGACCTTCATTTCTGCTAGGAAAATGCATAGCCTTTTCCCTACCTCAATAGCTTAGCTTGGTTTGGGGCACTTCTAGCAATTTCCAATTTCATTCTAGTAGTTTTAGGCCCTTTCCTATTTTCCCCCCATCTTTGGTTTAGACAAGCCTGATATGGTTTATTCAATCGGTCTTGGTTCCATAATCCCCAGTGTTTCAAAAAGGCCCAAGTCATCAACATTCTCATCCTCTTCTTGAGTCTCATAATCCAAATTTGTAGCCACTATATCACCTTGACTATCCATAGTAGCATCAAAAGAACTATCTAGATTTCTAATATGAGAAATTTTGATGTCTTTAAACACTGGTTCCTCCCCATTCCTATCCCTCTCACTATCCTGAGGAAGGGGCACATCAAGAGTAACCTAGTTATCAATGTCCTCCATTGGTTTTTTGCTTCTATCTAACTAGGGCTAGCTATTAAATCCCTTTACAGTCGGATCTCCTTCTTGATAGGTGTCACGGAAAATATCTGGAGATCTATCCACATTCTTTCTATCAGCGCTTTCCTTCGCATCAGTCCTTAGACAATAAATATAACCTTCATAAGCATCCTTTGTGTCATCACCCAATGGTTGTTCAACATTGGAGCAAGCATCATTATCCAAAGTGTCATCATCTTTTCCAATCTTGTCTTTCTCTACTGAAAAATTAGTTTCTCTCACAACTTGAATGGAGCTATTGCCTTTAGAAAATTTTTCCCTTCATCTAAACCATAGGAAAAAATCATATTAATATCCTCTTTTCGACCCTCCGCCCAATCCTCCCCTTCACCCTAGGGATCACAAGGATGTTTCTTGGTAAGATGGGCTTCAAGAATCACGGAGTCTATATTTATCTTACTATTTTCATCCTCAGTGCTTCCAATAATAACATCATTTAGTCTGTCAACATCCAAACCTTTACCTTTACGCAAGTTCTCCACCCTTAGATTTGTATTTTGATGACACCCATCCTCACCTTTATCAACTACTAGGGGTTGTATCCATTCCCTTTTCTCAGATCCCAAAACTATAAAGTCTGGGGTCTTCTAGCATTCCTGTCTCAACACCAAAATCCTTGGGCACACTAAAAGTGAGAGTCGTCAACCATTTCTTTAGATTTGACATAGGTCCCTAGGCTATCACCTATCAGTTTAATAGTTTTGTTGGCCCAATATTCCTGAGGCAGATTATGGAGTTTGAACCATAAAGGAATCTCCTTACTTTCTCCTTTAAAGGGTCAAAATTAGGGGACCATTCCTTAATAAATAAACCCTATCCATCTATAAGATATGAGCCATGATTGAGGATCCAATCCTTATCTTGTTTTGAGGAACACGTGACTAGAAAGAAACCATTTTCCATAGTTTTGATAGAGAAAAAACATCTCCACTAATCAACACACCATTTTTTCACCAAAATCAGAGAAGGGAAAAACCCCATCCATTTCATTACAGAGGGATTCAAAATGTAGTAGATTCCATCCTTTGATTATTATTGACAAGCACTGAAGAAGCATTTAAATGTTGAATGGTATCACTTACCCTTAGAGAGTCGCATTGCAACCATCAGAGGGGTTTTATGTCACCAAAAATTCCTAGAAATCTGTTGAAATTTGAAGCCACACTAGATCGGAAAAGGACCACCATGATCCTGATTTTTTTTTTCTCCCAATCCCTTCTATTCCCTTTATATAATATGACCCCATTCAAAGCCATGCCCTGTACTGAGCCACTCCACCCTCTGCGTTTTCATTGAACCATTTGATGCCTTGGCTAGGATCTTTATTTGAGAGGCCAACCCCAACCATATCTGCCTCCATAGTCCAAACCCTGATGTTTTCAAAAAACTTCCCTTCCCACCCGTTGACACCGCTCCATCTCTGCTCAAGACTGCACAAATCTCATCTTACTAAAACTAATTTTTAGCACATGACCCATCCCCCTTGTCTCGAGACTCGAGAGGTCTTTTTTTCTCTCCTTTTCCTTTGGTGTAACAACTCCATTTTTATGGATTAGTCCCTTATCACCACCATAATTGACATTCTTCATACTGTTCATTAATGGTTATGCAATCTAAATGGATCCCCACAAGGCCATTGTGACACCTCTTCATTCACTGCTTGAGAATAACTCATTTGTTTCTCACCCTTCTTCTCCATTGTATAATTATGATAGATTTCAAATGTATATAGAATTGTAAATGGGTAAAATATCCTTCCATTAAAAAGTGTAGTGAGGTAAGGCCACCAAAGCTCTTGTAGTTTTTTTTTTTGACACGTGAATCGTGTAAGAATATAGATAAATGTGCAACAACTTCATTTTTATGAGTAAGTGTTTTGTAGTTGACGATGATTTACATGTAATAGAGTGGTAGAGTATCCAAACACTCCATCACATCCAAGTCTAGATTTTCGAGAAGGTGAATACATATCTTTCTTAGTGTAATTGTTGATTGCCTTAGGATGCTTTAATATTTTAACAAATAAAAATGAAAAATCATTGAAGCATCATATGATATATTCTACAAAATTCTAAATCTCTGATCTCCCACACTATATGGCATTTTGTATTTTTTTCGAGATCAGAGATTAAAAAATTGAGTAATATTTAAGAATCTCATAGCATTCTAAAATTTGGGAAATAAATGGAGATTAAGGTTGTGCAACTATTGTCTCCGGGTTAGCTGCCAAAACAAATCTGCAAAAAGTAGGGAAAACATCTCTAAATTGTCCAATTTTTTTTTATATAAACCTTAGCATAGTCTAATGGGTTGTAGCTAAATAAAATATAGAATGCAAAGAAGATGAACCAATGTGGGTGATTGTAGAAATTTTTGCCAAGCACAAACCCCAATCATGCCTTTTTCTCTTCTACACCTTTCGACTTCCTTGGATTTTCATGCAACTACCTTCTCCACAAAGGGTTGTGAGTCCTATTTATCATCTCTATTTGACCTTTTCTTTCCTGCCATAGTCATGGATGACTTTTCATGGGTAGGGGAGATATACTTCTTAATGGTGGGTTTCATGTCCATTCTCATTTATTTCATCTTTTTTGTGCCATAGGGAGGAGTTCATCCATCAATCCTTCTATTCACAACTTCTTGTCAATGTTCTCTCTCTTTATTGTTTATCAACTATGGTAAAAGTCTCTTATTTTTATTTTGCTTTCTTGTATTTTATTTTATGTTCATTTCTTTTATTTTATTTTATTTTATTCTTATTCCATCTCCATAAGGTAAACTTTAGAGTTTAAGTTGATGAAAATTATTCATTTATCTGTTTTTTTATTTATTGCTAACGAAATGGTCTCTAGGGTGAGCATTTTTCGAGAGAGAAAAGAAAATTAGTTGAGGAGATAATTTTATTAGAGTGAGCTAACCATGACTGGTCAATGATATGTGTGTGTGGTTTTTTACTAGTATAGGTTTCCAGGTCCACCTATTTTAGTACCTAGAGTGCCTGCAAAACCATACAGTACACATACATACACCATGTAACAATGTTAGTACCAGGTTAGTCTGATAAACATAGTATATAAGTATCAATGCAATCATGTCATACATAAAAAGAAAACTATTTAATTTACAACTTCTATATTACTTGGAAATTATACTATTTTTCCATTAGAAGTTCATAAAATTCTCCATTAAGTTCATGTGTGTGTGTGTCTCTATCTATCTATCTATCTATCTATTTATTGATCTATCTATATATATGGTCTAGATGATAGAGTTTTTCCTTCATCCAAATTACATTGGGATGAAAAATGATTAACAAAATAATAAGATAGTCTATGGGGATGTGAAATCCTCCCCCCTTTAGGATTAAGTTGCCCTGTCTTAGTCAAATAAGTAGGGGGATTCTTGTTTAATACTTTCTTCATCTTCCCAAGTAGCTCCACAATCCCCATATTTGTCCCATAGGACCTTAACATTTTGTATGGTGTGGTTGTATAGGGTGATACTGTTGGTATTGCGTTGAGAGATTTTTATTTGGTTGTCATTGATGTCAATCAAGTGAGTACAATCATGACATACTATTGGTGAAGTGAAGATAAAATTGGTAAGAAGGTAATACTGAAAATTGGTTAAGTCTAGAAGATCGGTAGACTATGCAAACATCACTTTGGTGGTGGTCATGGTACAAATGGAATTTTTTGGAGCGGTCACAGATATAGCTTCAACTAGTTCATATTGCAATGTGGTTTCAACCACAACTCATTTGGTTGGGTGGTGATAGAGGTTTTAGTGTCACATACACAAGAATAGGTAGAACTCTTATGTTCTTGAACAACTGGTCGGTAGTTCACAGATCGGTGAGTGGTAAAGTATGTGCGATCATTTCTAATGATATGATGACATGGAATAAAGGTTATAAATCCAATGTATTGGTATTTATGAGATTGATGCAAGCATTTAAGACAGATTTGAGGTGTTGCATTGGAGAAGTGAAAACATGTTTGACTACTTTGGATATATAAACTTACAGATCTTATCTTGACCTAATGCGGTCATGATAAATCATTTCTTTCATCGAGATTATCAATTTGACACATGGTGCTATCATGAGAAATAAATTTGAAGATCATTTTTATGTCAGTGCAAGTTTTTTTATATATAGGAACTGCTCATATTGAAAAGGTGTGTTGTTTCTGTTATTGTTAAGAGAAGATGCAAGAGTTGTTTTGGGTGATTAGGGTTTTGTGATTTCAACTTGAGGTTTCGATCAGAGAGGAGAGAGTACAGAGAATTTATAGAGTACAAAGAACTTAAAGGATCTGACAAGCAATCAATGCTACATCCAGATCACTAATATTGTTGTTCCCTAATAGTTGTAGTAAGAAAAATCCCTTAACCAGGTGAACTCTAACAAGTTCTTTTTGCAAATCCTTTAACATGATAACTTCTTTGTTGAGTTTTAAAATCCTCTAGCGAGGTAGATCATAGCTGATCTTATTGTACTCCTAACAATGTACTAGTCACTCCTAACCATGTGAACCCCCAGAAAGGGTATTTGTAGCTCCTAACACAGAAAACTCATATAGTGCAGTATTGGTCTTGTGGTTGTCATCCCCACCATGGTTTTTTCCCCTCTTACAAGGGTTTCCACATGAAAATATATGTGTTATGTGTGATGAATTTGTGGATGCTTGATATTATTGTCTTTTATATATTTGCATCAATTACTTGCTTTATAGGTTTGGAAAGCATTTCAACAACTATTTAGACTAATGGTTGAATTAGTTCACTATCTATTTGTCCTAATTCACCCCCCTCTCAACACCTATTATTTCCAATAGATATTGTGCTTGTCCATGATTGCGAGTGAGATTAGGTGGATTGACATGTGGCCAAAGGTGATTGACACGTGGCCAAGGGTGACATGTGGCCATGGGTTATTGATAAAAAATTAACAAATAATGTAATTCATTTTAATTAATTATCTTAGTGACATAGGATTATGACATAGATGGTGTCTGAGTTTTTGGGATAACTTGGATGCGATCATGAGTTATGATACGTGAGCTTAAGGCATGACATAATATACATGAGAAAATATTCTTTGTGATTCTTGGGTCACTAGATTCTTGATGACGTCAGAAGTGACATGTAGACTAACGGAGACCTATTTGGGGCCGACCATAGAGATGTAATATGCTTAATGATTGGCAAACGTGAATTATGGATCTTGGCACTTAATTGATGATTTGTATTTTTTTTTACTTGTGTAAGGTATTGTGTGTATCTTAGCAAGGGTCTATGTAATTATTTTTGCATTGGAGAAGTCTTAACAGGCCAACCTAATTACTTGTTGTAACTTGTATAAATAAAAGTAGCATCTTGATCTGTAAAGGTATGGTTTGGATGTATTTGATGCTGCAAGCATGTGGATGCGAGTTCTTCTAGATGTAGAGAAGTGATTATGTTTGTAATACACTTCATTGGAATTGTATAGGAAAAGAAAGTTTCTATCAGTCAGTTCATTGTTATAAGTATACTTTTATACTTCTCTTTGGACAGTGGGTCCAGAAGGTGGGTTTAACCTTCAAAAGGTGGATTTAACCTTCACTTTGGGAAGTGTGATTGAATAGTGAGCTCGTCACTTCATTCAAATCCTAACATGGTTGAGAGGACTCCTAATAGGGACTTTGCACTAGATATAATAATCAGCTCCTAACAGGGCTAGATCTCCTAACAGGGATACAATATTTTTAGTGCATTATTTGTGAGTGTTAATTCCCACCAGAGTTTTTCCCTTAACATGATTTTCCTCGACAACTAATCATGGTTTTTAGAGCTGAATTTCTGGCTTTGATTGTGTATGTTTTTTAGCATAAAAAAACATACACAATCAAAGCTAGAAATTCAGCTCTAAATTCAATGGATTGTGGAAATATGATCGATTTAACTAATCATGGTGTTATGAGTTATCTTCTTTGTGTGTATATTCTTATTATTTATGTTATTGCATGGTTATGTTTCAAATGGTTGAGATTAGTTAAAGTGCTACAACACTGATTCACCCCCCTCTTAGTGTTGCTTGATCCTAACAATTGGTATTAGAGCTTGTGACCATTAGAGAGAAAGCCTAATAGCTCGAGGGAGATCCTGATGGATTCAAGAAATTTGGAAGAAACTTTTGAAGAAACACTTGATGACTTGGATAAGGATAATGCTGATAATGTGGAATTAAAATTTAAACTAAGAAGGGGTATGTGCAGGATCATGGTATGCCAAAAACTAGTGATGTGAAAAAATGAGCTTTTCACTCGTCCAAAAGAGAACCCAAAAGTTTGTTGACTTTTTAGTAGGCCCGGATGTCAGTACACCTGGCCAAGCCAAAAGCCAACACTAAAGCATTATCGAATATCCAATAATATCAGATATCTGATATTCACCAGTGACAATATATTGTTGCCCACGACTGCGTTCAACATTTTCATTGTGAAAATGTAGAAGCAGCCAAGCAAGCATATCGTGTATCCATTAGAGATCATATATCCGATTTGCTACAGTAAAGAGGTAAGTTAAATTTATAAGTTTCATTGCTATTTTTGGTTTTTGAATTG
Organism: Thuja plicata; assembly: GCA_018584345.1. Lineage (NCBI taxonomy): Eukaryota > Viridiplantae > Streptophyta > Pinopsida > Cupressales > Cupressaceae > Thuja > Thuja plicata. The sequence continues at coordinate 771,939 of MU227252.1, read as the reverse complement.
AAATTTGTAGTTTTTTAAAAAAAAAACTAGGGTTGAAATGATATTGTTTATTGTTTTTTAAAATTGATTATAAACTAGGGTTGAAATGATAAAAACTAGGGTTGAAATTGATATTCTTTATTCTTTATTGTTTTTGAATCAGACATGGATTCAAACCAATTAGAAAACCCTCCCAATGAGTCTGCGAACAATCCAGAACCACCTCAAAACAATCCCCCGCCTTTAGAAGATGAACTAGTCTCAAACCCTCGACTATTACAGGATCTCATAGGAGACATACTTTTTATATTTTTCTTGAAATTTTCATACTACTGCATTGAAATCTAAAATATTGAACAATTAGATTAATATATTTTTTTCAGACAAGGGCTAGTAGTTTAGAAACAACATTCAATTTCCTACAGATTTTGTTCTTATAACTTTTTCACATAAGGTTGATAAGATGTTCAACTTTTTACACCAAGTTGACTAACCCTGATTTTCTGATTTTTCATTGCCACTTAAGGCCATAGATTGGTATACCATGATCCTGCACATACTCTAAGAGCTGAAGATTATATCAAGAGGCTTAAGGAGCTGCTTGATCTTTCAAGGAACAAAAAGCAGGAACTTGTTGAGAAGATAAAGGAACCTAATAATGATTCATATGATCTGATTGAAAAACTTGAAGAGGAAAAGGAAGTACTAAAGCATGAATGTGAAGTTACTACTTTGAAATTGGCTAAGGAAATTTAGCCAAAGAAAGATGAGAAGAGCAGACTTGAAGAGACCTTGAAGAGTACAAATATTAAGATGGAAAAAATATAGCTAGAAATCAATGATGTCAAAACCAAGTATCAAGAATTGGAGAAGTACAATATCATCATTAAGGGAGAAATTGTCAAGTCAAAGAATCACATAGAGAAACTTCATGTAAGAAGCAACAAGATTGATGATTAACTTGAACAACAAAAGACTAAAGGTGATACGACTGGAGTTTGTTTTGATGAAGCTGAATGTTCTAAATCTCAAGAAAGACAATCTGAAGGCAAAATAGAGAAGGAACCTAATCAACAAGAGGAACCTAATGTGCGAACTAGACCTTTCAGAGGAAGATGCTTTGGATGCAACAAAATTGATCACATGAAGAGGGATTGCAGAGGTAAGACTCCTTATAAGTCCTTTACTAGTTATTATTTCAATTACTATGAATATGGGCACAAGAAGGCAGAATGTAGAAAACCTGATCAATCATTGAAGAAGCAAGATTACATCAGTGAGGAAAGACCATCTAAGATCACATGCTATAAGTGCAACAACTTTGGGCACATTGCAAGAAATTGCAAATTGCAGGTTAATCAGAATAGACCACCACCTACATGTTATAAATTTAATAATAAAGGACACATAGTGAATTTTTACAGATATAATGGACCAGCTAGCAACAAGAAACCGCCTATTGTGATAAAGAGGAACATTGGTGATGTTGGTAAGAGCAAGACATAATATATGGATGAGTTCAACCACCTTTTTTGTGAAGGAAGGAAAAATGGAGAGTGATAAGTTGCGAAAAGTAAAGAATTAGAGTGATTCTAAGGATTAGGGAGAGTCAGTAGATGTTACTAGATCTTTTCCTGATGTTACTATTGCCACATCAGCCTAATTGGCCAAGCATGGCCTTAGGGGGAGCTTTGGAGAAATATAAAAGTCTATTATGCAGCCCCTAATTTACATATTTAGATGATGTGAGGTTAGATATAGGTACAAGGATATGTGTGAAAGCTACATACGTTGTCACAAGGTTTGAAAGGTAGCACAGTCTGATCGCCTAGAACTTCATGGTTGACTGGGAATGAAACAAATTTTTGTAATGTATTGGGAAATGTATCAGAAGTACACTAAGAACTTTAAGTATGATTACTTAGTAATTTTTTAGCATTGTTCAATTACTTGTGAAGAACACAGAGAAGAGCAATCTTGTGGCCTTGGATGTTGCTAAGAAAGTATCCAACCAGATTGAGGAGCAGAACAAGTTAAATGATAAGATTGAAGAAGTAGTAAAGGATAGTACACTAAGGGAAAAGAGATTGAACTGAAGGAGGTTAAGATTGGATTAACTTAGGATGAAGAGAAGAATAGGACAGAGAGATCATAACATAAGTTGAAGAGGAAGGCTAAGGTATTAGAGAGGGTAGTTGACATAATAAAATCCTACCCTTTCCTTTCATTTTTCAAGGAAGTGATACTGCAGACAACTTGGACAAAGTCTTGGATGACTTTGATATCCATTTCACAACCTTAGAGATGGTCACAACATACAAAGTAGAGAAAGAATATATGCAGAAGAAGCCAACAGAGGTGTGCAAGTCAATCACCTGAGATGTAAAATTTTTGGAGATCACTATACAGGAGATCAAAAGCATGTCTCAGCCAAGGAAAAAAGGTATATCAGATGGATGTGAAGTCTGCATTTTAGAATGGTGATCTAGAGGAAGAAGTCTACATTGAGCAGCGTGATGGTTTTCCTTTGATAGACAATGGGGACATGGTATGCATATTGAAGAAGGAATTATATGGTCTGAAATAAGCTCCTAGAACTTCATATGCTCGGTTAGACATGTATTTATTATATCTTGGTTTCAGAAAAGGTAGTGAAGATAACAATCTATACTTGAGAACTTGTCAAGATGGAAGCTTAATTGTTGAAGTCTTTGTGGATGATATAATCTTTGGAGGCAATGATGAAATGAGTAACAAATTATCTGAGGAAATAAAAAGTGAATTTGAAATGTCTATGATTGGTGAAATGAAGTTCTTCCTTGTTTTGCAAATTACTCAAAGTAAACATGGTATTTTTATTTCTCAAACCAAGTATCTTAAGGAGTTTCTAAATAAGTTTGGGATGGAAGATTGTAAACCTGTTGGAACACCCATTGTTATTGGATGCAAGCTTACTACTACAGATGAATCTCAAAGTGTTTTTCAGGAAAAATACAGGTCCATGATTGGAGGTTTGTAGTATTTAACTCACACTATACTAGCATAGCTAGTGCAGTTGGAATTGTTGTGAGGTTTCAAGCTGATCCTAAGGAGACTCAGCGTGCTGCAATTAAATGGATATTCAAATATTTGAAAGGGACACTGGAATATGGTTTATGGTATGAAAAGTCTGATGATTTTACATTGCATGCTTATACTGATGTTGATTGGGTAGGAAGTGTTGATGACAAAAAAAAACTAGTAGAGGATCATTTTTTCTTGGAAATAGGTTTGTTTCATGGTTAAGTAAGAAGCAACACTGTATAGCTCAATCTACTACTAAATTAGAATATGTAGCTGCTGCTATAATTTACACACAGAATATTTAGATGAAATAGATGCTAAAGGACATTGGGACAACCTTTGAAGAGCTAGTGGTTATACATTGTGATAATACAAGCACAATCAACATGTCAAAGAAATCCTCTTATGCAATCAAAGACTAAACATATTTCAATCAAGTATCACTTTTTGAGAGACAAGGTTGTAGAAAAGGAAGTCAGATTGGAGTACATCAGTACAAAGGAGCAATTAGAAGATATATTCACTAAACCTTTGCCAAAAGATACCTTTGAGTATCTCAAACGTATGCTTGGGGTGAGAACCCCTCCTTGTGAGAACTAAATAATGTAGGAATGCATCAGTCCATTAGTTATTAGAGCTATATTATTCTCTGGACTTGATGCTTGGATCTACTCCTCAGGGGGAGTGATCGCAAGAACATAATATAACATATTTGGGTGATCAAGCACCTGGTTTTTTTGCAGGTATGAAGATTTGAAAAAGATACACCTTACAGAGGTGGGATGTGCAGAGAAGGAAAAGAGAAATGGTGCCCTTTTCCATTGATGTCAAAGGGGGAGAGATATAAGTGAAAAATCCCTACTGTCTTAGGGGGAGTTGTGAAGAGGATATTGAGAAAGTTGTATTAAGAAGAATACTTTTGGGTTGATGGATTTTCACATATGTTTCCATCAATGCCAAAGGGGCAGATTGTTGGAATTGTTGTTGTTTGAGATGTTGAAATTCATGTTTTGTCATTGATGTCAACATATGTTTTAGTTGGATGCTTTAGAAGTTTCAGAAAGTCTGGTTATCATAGCTAAATGTAAGATTGACAGTTATGTACAGACAGTGTACACTGTTTCAATATATGCGAGCATATATTTGTGTAGAGGAAAGAATGTACACCTTATATCTAAGGTTGCTGGAATTGATATTGTTGTTTGCATGAGTTATAGCTATTTTGGTAAAGACTGGTTACAGTGCAATGACAGAGGATTATGACAGAGATGGTCTCTAATTTTTTGGGATAACTTGGATGTGATCATGAGTTATGATATGCGAGCTTAAAGCAAGCTAAAAGATACATGAGAGAACATTCTTTATGATTCTTGGGTCACTGGATTCTTGATGACATCAACTATGATGTGTAGACTGGCGAAGACCTATTTGGGGCCGACCAAAGAGATGTAATGTTCTTAATGATTGACGAGCGTGAATTATAGATCTTGGTGTGTAACTGATGATTTGTATTTGTTATTTACTTGTGTAAGGTACCGTGTGTATCTTAGCAAGGTTTTATGTAATTATTTATGCATTAGGGAAGTCTTAATAGGTCGACCTAATTGCTTTTTGTAACTTGCATAAATGAAAGTAGCGTCTTGATGTGTAAAGGTATGTATTGGATGTAATGGATGTTGTGAGCATGTGGATGCGAGTTCTAGTAGATGTAGAGAAGTGATTATGTTTGTAATACACTTTATTGGAACTGTATAGGAAAAACAATTTGCTATCAGTCAGTTCACCGTTATAAGTATACGTTATACTTTTCTTTGGATAGTGGGTCCAGAAGGTGGGTTTAACCTTTAGAAGGTGGATTTAACATTCACTTTGGGCAGTATGCTCGGGCAGTGAGCTCATCATTTCATTCAACTCCTAAGAGGGATGAGAGGACTCCTAACAGGGTTTGTCTTTTAACAAAGACTTTGTACTGGATGTAATAATCAACTCTTAATAGGGCTAGATCTCCTAACAGTGATACAATATTTCTAGTGCATTATTTGAGGGTGTTAATTTCCACCAGGGTTTTTTCCTTAATAGGGTTTTCCTCGACAACAAATCATGGTGTTATGAGTTATCTGCTTTGTGTGTATATTCTTATTATTTATGCTATTGCATGGTTAAGTTTCAAATGGTTGAGATTAGTTAAAAGTGCTGCAACATTGATTCACCCCCCCTCTCAGTGTTGCTTGATCCTAACATAAACAAATTAATGAATTCATTTATAAAGTAGAGGAATGGAGAAATATTAATTAAATAATTATGTTTAATTAAATCCATCAAGCCAACTTTACGTGTATACATTAGTTATATGAATTTGTTGTGAAAAATCAAATTTGATTGGATGCAAATACATAGTTACGCAATATTTCTCACCACTGAGGAGAGTTGCGAAGGCTCAAAATGAATCATTAAGTTTGAAGTGATCTAATGGTTGGTTTTTTAAAAGCTTGGAGCATGTTATTGTACTAGGTTTAAGGTGTTCAATTTTATTATATAATTTGTGTGTATAAGGACATAAAGGTGGCAAGGTAAAAGGGTAAGGGGGTCACACAAAGATGAAATATACCTGGGGATAAGGGCTAAAGTAAAATACATAATAAATAAATGAAAGGAGACAAGATGGAAAATTTATTTTTGGACTTTGTCGAGGAAAGATGTCAAATGGGATATAAAACACATGTACAACAACACTAAAATGAGTGTCACTGCAATAAAGATTCTATATAGTATGTGATTTTAAATTTTACATAAACCAATTAGTTTAGCAGTAAAATGACTTGAAAAAGCTCCAAGTTAAATGCCAACATTTTATATTCAAAAGAGTTTTCAGTTGTTAAAATTATTTCTATAACACTCCATTTCATTCATAAAATAATTTATGCTTAAAGTACACTATTTGGATGTATTTCAACCTTGAAATGGTTATATAATGTAATGTATGTCTTGAAAAGTGATTTTTTATGAAGCTTGGATTTTCATAAACTATAGTGGATGATCCAAATTTCTAAACCCATCCTCTTACCCTCCTAGCACTACTAAAAGATACAATTTTGTCACAAGAATTGAGATCACTTTACTAAGGAATATAGGGTGCTCCAAACTGAGAAAAATGTGAAGGTCCTCCTTATAAAAGGAAAAAAAAAGGACAAACCATGTGATGTTGATGTTCTAGAACATGTGGAAGTTGGTAATCCTATAGATCTAGTACTTTAATGCTTATGACTATAAGTTAATCTAAGGAATATAGAATCTATATTTACCTAGAATAATCAAAATGAAGGATAAAATGAGTTTCTTGATTATTGATTGATGCAAGAACATCTTGGCTAAATTGGTAATCAACATCAACATAAAATACTTATTTGCGCTTTTTTTCTTTGATTAATCTTTTGGTGCGAATAATGATATTTTATACATGTAAATCAAATACAAATTTGAATTTGAACTATTTTCACTCTTAAAATGACATTGTAAGTGTTTGGGAAGTTACATCCTTGCATATAATGTGAAGATATATAATATTTGAGAAGTTGACTTGAAGGAGAGTTGGAATTGAGTTTAAGGAGAGTATAAAATTATGAAAACGAGATTTTTCTTGCACATTTTCATTCTCAATCATTGTGCTTAGTAAATAAAGAGATCCAAATTATAAAGAAGCTTGTAGACCACCAAAAGAATGCATGTCAAAATGTCAAAATTTCAATTTTTAGGATCCTAATTTGAAGTTTTGCGAGTTTTGACTGTTTTAAAGGTTGGGCACCACATTATTGAGTTAATAAAATTTAATTTGGGTTCCAAAATTCAAGGAGTTGCTTTCATAAATATCTCAAATTTTTTCTTATGCTCATGCTTTTATTATTGCAAATTAGAAGAACTTCCTTATTAGTTCGTGCCATAGGCAGGTAACTATAGCAATCGTTAGATTCAAGTTTTAATTAATTTGAACCAATCAAATTTTAGAATTTTTGCACTCATTTGTATATTATATAGTTTGAAAATTTTCAAATATTTAAGAGAATTAAATAATGGCATTTATCTACATTTTTATTGGTTCAAGAGAAAATAGCAAAGAGAAAAATAATTTGTTAGAGCTAAAATTAGGAAAAAAATAAACATCATATCACTGTCACTTTATACCATTTATTATAAATTTAATGTTTGCGTTGCAAAATCATTGAAGGAGCATAAATGCTCTAGCTGTTCTCCTCTTTTATCTGTTTCTTCTTATTCTATTCTGGTATATGCAATATGCAATCGTCGGTGAGATACTTTCTGCAATCATCTCCAAAATAGCGAGGAGAAAATTGATTTTTTGAAAGGAAAATTGAAGAAAATTTTAAAACAAGAACCATGAACCATGACAGAGACAGTTGAGACAAATATCATAATATATTAATATATTAAATGCTTTCTTGCATTGATGTAGCAGGTCTGTTCTACTTTACAAGGAAGTATCCAGAATGTTAAACAAGCCCAAATTCTCCAAAATGTTGGAGAAGCCCGCATTCTCCAGAATGCGGGAAAAGCTAGGGAAGCCCAAATTTTCTGTATTGTTGCTTGACACCATTGCCTTAGCTCAGAAGTTTTACTAATTTTATGCTTGCTGGTTTTTTTTGGCTTGTGATGGCTCGGAAGTTTTACTGATTGTATGCTTGCTTCAGGTTAAAGGATTCTGCTACATGCTTTGCCCCTTGGTTTTTTCCCAAGAAAATGGAAATTTTTATTTGTATGACCTCTGTAAACTGGTGAAATCTCCAAATCCATGGTAAGCTCCACCAACAAGTAGAATTTTAAGGCAATTGCATGGTCTTTTGCAATGCATTTTTTTTCTTGTTTTATTTGCAGATCTTTCTTCCGTCTTCTTTTACCTGGTAAAATTGGTGCATAATCTATATTGTTTTAAGTCCAAGATAAATTTAGAGTTTCCTGTCAATAATACAGATATAACTCCATTCATCCTCTTGTAGAATTGCTAGTATAAATGCAACAGTGCCTCCATGGGCAGCGATAGTTATCACAGTTATCATGCTCTCCCTTTCACCCTCACTTCTTCTTCAGCTTACTAAACCTAAGGAGGTAAGTCACTTTTCATGCTTTTATTCACACTCTTTCCTTTGAATGGATATCCAGGACCATTCCCTGGGCTTTGGATGCCAGGTTTTTTCGGCTAGTTTGTGACATTGTCAGTAAACAATTTTTAGGGTTTTGTGAACTACATTCTAAAGCAACATGTTTTCAATTTTATTGATAGTAGTTCTTGTAGGTCTGACAATTTGGAGTTTTATGCTTATATAATATAAGCACACAGAGGCTTAGAAATGTAGTCAATGCTTGGGAGTTGGTAACATTGTAAACCCTCTCTTCCTATAAAGGCCCCTGAATTCATTTTTATTTTAAATAGATACTAAGGGTTTCTATGGTTGCAATAGAAGCACTTCACTTAAAAACAAAGAATTTATAGTTGAACCAAATGAAACGTCTTATTTCCTTCAACCTTGTTGTCCATGAAACAAGTTTAAGTAGTCGTCGCTCCCTTACAATTTTTTTATTTGTCACTTGACATTATCTCATCGTTTCTTGCACAATATCTCTTCACGACAAAAGAATGAAGATCATACACTTAAATGTGTCTGTTGTACTTGAGATCTTTGCAGTTGATTGTCAAAATAATTATGAGAAATTTTTAGAAAAAAAAATGTTAATTTTGTGTACATCAAATTTTGGGAAATTAAAAAACCAGAATACCAAGCAGAAACAAAAACCTTTATTTCAGAGGAGTGACATTTGAAAATAAACAAACGAAGATTGTACACATTGGAATCTTGGGAACAGTTCATGGAGATGTACAGGAAGAAGACTTTAAATCATTTTAAAACCAAGAAAATACAGAGCTCTCGAAAATACCCCATGTTGCGGCCTTCCTTAATGGCATATAAAAGAGTGTGTGACATGGTTTGAGTAGGTTGAAGGATAAAAGCTTCAGGCGCTGCTATGCTTGTAGAGTGAGTAAATGAGTCCCTGGTGACAGAAATGACCGTAGAGATTGCAAATTTAGCTCTAGGAAATGTAAAAACTGCCCTTCCCAGCAACGTGCCCCATGCTCATTATCGCCCCTATGCTCGCCGACATGATGGCTACCAATCTGCCTTCATTTTCAACCCCAAATATTAGCTACGATGGATGATTTCACAGCTCTTCACCTTAACATAGTTAAATGATCAATGGAAATTATGATTAGCTACAATATTGTCCAACAAGAAAGCTGAAAAAACCATTAAAAGCTCTTTCTTTATAATATTTGACATTTGAATTAAAAAGAAGATAAAAATTCTGAATTTTGTTAGAGTTTTGTTTCAGTGTTTCAGTGTTTTAGTTAGAAGAACATAAAAAATTTGAGTTTTGGCAGTCATGTTTTTGTGCTTGAGATTCAATCAAAACTCAGTTATGGCTGGTTAAAATCTTGACACTACTCTAACCTAAACATTACAGTCAAATCCATAAATTTGTTGTGTTAATTGTAATTATAGAATTTGAAAATTTCAAACTATTCACAATATTTTCCGTTAATAATATCAGAGTCAGTTTCAGAAATCTAAAATTTTTAGTCTCCACACTATTTTACTTAAATTCACAATCAAATTTAGAAATCTGAAAATTTCATAGTCATTACACTATTCTCACTTAATATCGCAGACAAATTCATATATATGAAAATTCCATACTTAGACAAATTCAGAAATTTGTAATATTCTCACTTTACATCACACAGTCAATTTCAGCAATCTGTGATATTAACTGTTGCTACAAGCTCTAAAAGTTGTATGCCTTTGTTCATGATATTAAAGGGAATGCAATTGACAAGTGTAAAGCCAAATTCCAAAAACCTGCTCCAAAATGCGACAAGTGTATGGACATATGTCAAAGTATAATAAGATTTATAATGTTTCATTTTATGTAAGATTGAAGTTGAATCTTGGATGGTTCACTTGTAATTTGCATGTTCCACATTAATGTATTTGCCCCTTTCTAGCGAAACCTATAGAAGGCTTGAACAAAATTACATAGCAGTATTTAATTAATTTTAACTAAAGGGCTTAAAGAAAATAAAATATATTCAAAACCATTTAATGATATTTGTAACTGAATTGATTAAAAAATCCCGATTGTTGAGTAAATTTTATAATTTATTAACGAATAAGGTAAAACAATATAATTGTATAGAGAATATTTTGACAGTAAATTTAATGAAAAAATGCACGAATATCATTGATTGTAACACTTATCTACATATGTGTGTTTATGTTGTGATGGGAAATGCAGTTGCTGAAATGCGCCTGTTTTTCCTTGCATTTAAGGTTTGTAGAATCTTGGAAGGATGTTGAAAGATCTATGTTGCCCACATTTTCCTGAATAGAACATGCTATGGAGGTCATTTTAATAGGGTTTCTTTGTCATTTGCATTTGATTGAAGCTTTCAAATTCTTTTTCACCGTTCTCATTTAATCGCAGGCATTGCAAAAGTCCTAGAAAATGGCTTTAATCAAATCAAAGTTGTGATTTCCATGAATTCCGCTTCCACACTGCCGCAGGCTAGGACGATGTTGGCAAATGGTTTTGAACTGCGGTTTAACATCCACAAAATAGCACGCTCTTGAAAGTTCTAAAAACTCTTCATTGATCTGCAGGTAATGGCTTCCTCTTTCTTTCTCTCTTTGCTTTCTATGCATGACCTTTATGCTATTCTATATTTCCCATGATTTCTGAAAAATACATATGAAACTACAAAAAAATCCATGTTTTTCACTGTGTTTTTTGGCAGGATAGGCCCTAGTGAGCTACAAATTTTATCATTGTCTGTCATTGGCTACTCAAAGAAATAGTGCTCATAAGATTTAGGGCCCTTGGCAGATCTTACGGTGATGCACATAGATTCCTCCATATAAGTGGCAAATTCGTCCATATAAGAGGCGAGTGCCTGAATCTATTATAATTGGATGATTTTTTAATAATGAATAAGGTCCTAAAATAATTGACGTCTACGATATTTTTGTGCCCTGAGAACAGTTTTCCCCTGTCCCCCTTTCCACCAGTTAATTCTGGTTTTACTTTACATGCAAAAAACATGTTCTGAGGTTTTTTTATGGCTTTACACTGAAATTAATTTTTTTGGGTTTTTGCGGGTTTGAACGAAAATAATAAATTTAATTTTTTATTTTTATTATTTTGTTTGCCTCACATAGGTTTACTCAGATAGCATTTTACCCTAGCTCTGTAGGAAAGCAGTTCTTTAGCAGGGCATACACATGCAATCTTCATTACCCAAGCCTCTTCCACTGGATAAAATAGCAAGAGGACTCAGCTATCCAATAGTCTCACATCTCCTTGCCAAGGGCTTCAAGGGATGGTGAAGCCTAAATGGACAGATGTGCTACTGAACAAGATCAATTTTCTTGTAAATCCACAGTAAGCAATGCTCGAGTCTACATATGAGCTAAGGAAACTCCCAAATCCCTGAATCTTTCTAGCCAACTCATAGAACCTACGATGGTGTTACTCTTTCTTAGACCTTGAACTTTTATTACATTTAATATATCCATAAATCATCACCTGAGAAGAATTCCTTGGAATTGTATATTTTGGCTTGTTGTTGCAGACGCTGGGACACATGCCATGATGCATCCATGAATTTGTGGTTATAGGTTGTTCCTTTCTCTAAGTTGGACTGCAATTTCCCAACAAAAGAGCAACAACTACTTTGAAAGTACACTGTATTTCATGCTTACATTTTTGTTTTCCATCTTCTAAATGTGTGCAAAATCTTGTATATGACATAACAACGTATATTTAGTTCAAGCATTCACATTTTTATATTAGCAGACATTGCAGATTGCTTAAAACTGCCATGTCAGCCATTTACGTTTATAAATCATGTAAATCTCACACCTTAATGCATTAGTCAAGCATGCGAGCCTGGAGAATGGTTCACTAAATCATTAGTCTAATTGTATAAGGCTTCCTGATTTATTAATTATACAAACTTTGTGTATCATAAAGTTGAACAAAATTTTCCACTATCTTAAGTGACACAATTCTTTTTGTTTCCACAAAGAAGATATTTCTATGTAAACTTGTATACATTCTGCGTGATTGAAAATTGGAAAACTAACAGATTTGTTTTATTTCCAAAAGAATCAACAATCTCTGCAGCAAGATTTTCTGAATATATTGGTTACCTTGACAAATGACAAATTCCACCCAAGATAAGATGAATGTTTGTTATTTCTAAACTTAAGTATGACAAAATTGAACGAATGGGAAATTCTATTTGATGTGTAGAATATCTCTTTGCTAATTTCCTTTGTTCTTATCAAATATGAACATATCAAATACACATTATCTATTGACAATTGTATATGTTATTTGTGCTAATTATTATTCAAATGTTATTAAATATTACTGACTCTAACATGTTAATGATTCAAACATAATTTCTCATACTTAGTAACATTAATGTTATTTGCAGGCTGAAGGAACTCTATTTTTTAGATCATACTAATGTTTCTTCTAACAACCAACATAAAACTCTATAGCTGAATGCATGAGGGTCAACATCGACAACTACCATGTCAAGAGGTAACAGATTGCTCACTAATCAGTTCTCGATTTCTAGAAGCAATTTCTTGCAAATTTTTAGCTCATTCACATTGTTGATTTATAGTATTTTATTTTCCTAGCAATCTAATTTTACATCTTTTTTATCCCAACTATGCCACAAGCTCCCAAATCATCACTTGCTCGATTTCAACAAAAAAATGCATAGAAAGCTATTTGACAATGCCTGATTCTACCTTTTGTGTTTCTCATGTGGGAAATAGAAAACTGATTACATGGACTGATATTGTGCTAATGTTACAAAATAATTATGATTCCACCTGTAAACTTCTCAGGCAACTTTGTATAAAAGTTGCATATGAAAGTGTTGGACAAGGCGAACCAACTAGTCATACACTCGCTAACCAGAGAGGAGGCTAATATTCATAAATATGCCTTTGTATTTAACCTCACATCGATTTGTACCCAGTCAAATAGATTAGTTTCTTGCTGCCACTCCTAAATACAGTGAGCGACTCCACTTCACAGACAATTTCATTTCAAAATGGTAATTTGATTACTCTGTTGTGTTGCTCCTTCATAGTCAAATCATTAACATACACTTGCAACATATATGGTCTGTTTGGTTTCATCTTCAGAGAACACATTATTTACTGGACACAAAATTTTAGCATTGAAAATATTTTACTTGGCATTTCTCATTTTCATATTAGTTTCAACTTCTTAATGTATTTATAGTTGTGTATGTTATTTCTCCTATTTTATAATATATTAATTCATCTGTTACAGGTGTTCGGAATTCAAAATGAAAACTCCATAGTTGAATGCAGCGGGCTTAACATTGACAAATATTATGTGATGAGGTAACATATTCCTCATTATATCAGATTTCAAATTCCCTTAAGCTAATTCCTTCTAAATTGTTAACAGATTCACATTCTTCATTTACAACATTATGTTTTCATAGCTAACTGATCAGATTTCAATTAACTTCAAGAAAATCCTTCCAAATTGTTAACACATTCACATTGTTCATTTATAATTTTATGCTTTTGAATATACTGGTTATCTTGACAAACAACACTTCGCTTCCAAAGTAAGATGAATGCTCAATGTTTCCAAAGTTAAGTATGAGAAAATTTAACAAATAGGAAATTTATTTTGCAGCTTTTAGTTCAGCTCTCATTATACCATTCTTTTACTTAATTTATGGCTTCTATTAGAATTGTACAATAATATAATACTTTATCTGTCACAGGTGTTCGACATTCAACATTAAAAGTTCATAGTCGAATGAATCGAGATCAACATCAACAAATACCATGCCATGAGGTAACATATTGTTCACTAATCCCATTTCAATTTCCTTCAGACAAATCCTTCCAAATTGTTAACACACATATTGTTCATTTACAATAATCTGTTTCTTAACTATTTGATTTTACACTTTCTTCCTTTCTCTTCTCAGGCATTCATTGACACAAAAGAGTCTCTGATCACACGAATGGTTCCCGAGGGCTTCAATTTCCACAAGGCATTCTAATACTCTCATTTGATAAAGCCAATAGTAGGGTAATCCTCCTTGCATCTTTGCATAACAGAATGGAACATTGACCCCAACACATTCAATGTTCTCTCTAGACTCTTGGCTTATATTTTTCAAGTACAAAAAAAAAAAAACTATTACCTTCAGAAAGATTTATAATTTTTAAAGACCGGCAACACTACCAATTTCAATTGAATACAACCGCTATATACAATTCAAATTTCAATTCAATATAGTCATAATATATAATTTTAATTTGATGAAATCTTTTTATTGTAAATGCTTCTTTATCAAATTATGTTAAAATAGTTTAAATTTATTCATGCACGTTACAACAATGCTGGGTCCCACGATATTTACAGCAGACTTTGGAAAATGCCACACACAAAAACACCACCACAGAAAAATCTTGACAAAATCGTAAAAGTGCATATTAAGATTTGAACTTTGTACCATGGGAAAGAGGTAAGAAGCCACTTTCCTAAGACGCATATGTCACAAAATATTTTGAACTTTGAACTTTGCACCGGAAAAATTTTACTACAAGATTCAAGGTTCAATTTACAATTTGCAACTTTACAAAGGAAAAACTGTTACCTTCAAAAAGATTTATAAATTTTAAAGACCGACAACACTACCAATTTCAATTGAATACAATCGCTATATACAATTCAAATTTCAATTCAATATAGTCATAATATATAATTCTAATTTCATGAAATCTTTTTATTGTAAATGCCTTTATATCAAATTATGTTAAAATAGTTTCAATAAGTTCTTTTCACCGGCAAGTTTTGTTAACTTTATAAACTCTCAAGATCATAAAATCATATTTTAATATGCTTTCAACAATAAAAAAAAACTAATGCCCCCCATTCTACACATGACAAATAAAAACTTCTCACAATTTCTCCTTTACAAATATTTCTTTATTTATACTCTCTACAAATTATTCATAACCATATGTTCAAAATGTTTTGACAAAACTTTCTCTATGACATACTTCGTCCATTTTACATGAAATGCATCAACTACACCTTAAAACATTTCACCATAGGCAGGAACTTTGACGCTTGCGTCTCTTGTTGAACATTGCATTGAATAATTAAAATTCTATGAAGGATGGTATGGAGAAAAAGAATAAATTTTTTTATGTTGCTTTTGTGTTTGAAGTGTGATATACACTTGGAGGCACCATACATGGTTTGCACATAAGCTTTGACAATAGATGGAGAAGATAATACGTTTTTTTATGTTTCTTGATGTTTAAAGTGTTTTGTCCCATTTGGAGGCACCAGATGTGATTGACACATAAGGTTTGATGAAAGACTGTCAAATCTCCTAAAGAATAATGCCTATATTGGTATTTATTTTTTTATGATTAATGAATGTATTGACTTTGGTTTCAGAAGTATTCTATCTATACCAGTTATGAGGTGGACAAGATGGGAGCATAGGGTATTATATTGACAGCTAATAACTAATTTACAATGAACACAGTACACAGGAAATGTTGTATAAAAGCACTGGATCAAGGTGCTAATTTTTATCATCTTATTTTAAATGAACAAACCCCTGCAACTTTCGGTCCATATCTACTGCACCTGAAACTAAAGAGATCATAGATTGGCGAAGAGCTTGTAGGCGTTAGCATCCAGGACAATTTGTCTGGCGGCTGCAAAGCAGCTCAAAATTCCCACAACAGAAAACAAGACACCAATCGAGCCATTCACCCAGAAAATTAATCTCCTTCTGGAAGGCTTAAATGTAATGTTGTAGAGCACCATTGGTAAAATAAAGTCCAATGGCATAATCCCAAATGCACCCATTACCGCATTAATATCTCCAAAAAATGGCAGCATGGCAGCCACCAAAGTTACAATTGCCACCCAAAAAGATCTTACCATCAATCTCGGAACAACATTTCGCATAGAAAATCTCCCTTTCTCTGCATCTGCAGATCTGCTCTCGAGAGCTGCAAATGCTGGCTGGAAATAAGTCTGCAAGGAAAATTTACATCCCGGAGAGAGGTTTAGAAGTTGACAAATATTCAAATATGTACTCAATGTTTATACATAATTCCAAAGATTACACTTTTGGACATTTTTGTCAGTTGTATATTGGTGTGCTGCAACTTTAAAGCACTTATCCCTTTACAGTATAATGTAGGTGATCCAGAAGAATTTCGGTGTTAAAATTCTTCATATCAGTATGAGATTTCCAAAAAATGACTGGTAGCAGAAAACAGAAAAATCTTCATAACAGAACTGCTGGTTCCCTTGAAAGGGGCGATTTTGTAACCATTGCAGCAAAAACATAAGAACCTAAAGGGGCAGTTTCATCTTGAGCCTTGACAAAAAACACAGAGTTTAAAATGAAAAGCTGATTTTTCTCCTTCTGGATCCTCCTAATACACGATGGGAACATTGCAAAATCCATAAAGACACGGTGAGTTTGGGTAGCATAATCAGAGGCTTGTATGAGTGTTGTACTGATCAAATTGAGAATTCGGTTATAGAGGTCATTAAAAGGCTGATTAACAATCGAAACAGCAATCAATCTTTGTACTTGTTATTTTGTGATTAACAACACCTAGATAGATGAGCTATTGCTGCTACCTGGTAGTTTTTCTCCTCCTTTCTAGAATAAATTCCAAGTTTGGTCTGCAGAATTCTTTTAGTTTCTACACTTATTAAATTCTGTTTTTAAACAATATTCTATCCTCTAAAGACTGTCAAGTTGTTTGAGCAAGTAAGACAGTTGTTGAATTTGATGTTAATAGTAATTTCTAGAAGAAAAATCTTAAAGATTGATGATCAATAGGAGTATATATTGTTCTCAAATGTAATAATAATATTGGTAATAGTTGAGTATGTACTACGAACTAAACTAACCAGAGTTACTGTGGATGTTTGCAGAAGGATAAAAATGTTAGCCATGAAGAGAAACCAGGTGGGAACATAAGCTGGCCTTCCTGCAGGTGTAAAGTTGCTGTAAATTGTCCCTTGGGCCTTGTTGCCGAATGCCCAGTAGCCTGAAATTGCAGCAGAGAAGTAGGTGGACACAGCCACTGTATAACTCACACACAGTGCTTTGAACATTTTTCCTGAAATAGGAGGAGCTAGAGTGGCCTGCAAAACCCTCCTCAAATATTAGTATTTAAGATCAAAACTTATAAATTTCTACTTAGGCTGTCACTGAGATTTACAGGGAGATCATTGGGAAGTTCAAGGTTAATTCTTATAGAAAGGGATAAATGCTTGTGATCCGAAGCTATGAATGATTGAGGTTATAAACAGGGGACTTCATTTCTAACAAAAATATTCAATAATAATACCTTAACAAGATTTAAACAACAACACCACCATAATTTAGTCATCACACTATGACAATACCGGCATTGAGACATTCGAAATAAGAGGCAGGAAATAAGAGGTATTTTTGTAGACCTCTATCAGCTTTTACAAAACTTAAACTGCTCTCCTTGAAAAGACAATGTGAATTCACCTAACCTACCTATGATACATGTTGAAAAAAAGACTATTTACAACTAAAACCTAGAAACCCTCACACCCACCATCTCTATACAATTAAAATACTTTGCTAAATCTGAATTGACTCCGTAGTAAAATGCTTTTGATTGACTGTAAGTTGTCAGTGCAATATAAAATTTTAAGCTTATAAAGGTGACAAAATCAAATACATATTGCAATGTGCTCCTAGTTCAACTGAGAGGTTGATTGGTCTAGGAAGCTTGGGATCTTCTTTCTGGACCTATCAATATGGAAACTGAAAGGATGGAAGTTTTAATATATAAGTACTCTCTTTTGTTTAAATTATTAACCAATCTCACCTGAATCTCGGGAATGATTCCATTGCCATAAGTTGTTGCAATTATTGAGAAAGAGTTCAAAGCCGAAAGTAATTTGTGTGTTTTACTGCCAACCAAACTGTAGTCCTTGTTCTCTGCATCACTTGAGATTCCTGCCATGTAAAATTAAAATAACAATGAAGAACAAAGAAAAGAGTGCATCCAAATTTAAGCAAGGGCAAATCAATGAAGAGTCAAGACCAACCCGTATGGGTAGAACCTCCCACAGCGCATGCAGTAAAGGAAAAGCACAGCAGCAGAGATGCTAAATTTATATATCTCAGTGAATGAAAGGACGGCATTTGAGCCAGTGCAAGCATCAGCCCTCCAAAAAGAATTATAAATTGGTACAATTGCATCTCCCCATTTGGATGATAGATTTTATATAAGAACTGTAATACACAATTACAAAATCCATTAGACAGTCTTGCACAAGCAAACATAATCTCTCTTTCTTATTTTTGAGAGGTACCTTCAAACTTTGACCTCCAAGAAGAGTACATGAAACAACAGCTCCACAGCAGACTGCAAACTGTAGTGGTCCCACCACGAAATGACCCCATCTTGGGCCTGTAAAATAGTTGAGAAAACATGGACTTTAAAGTTAGATATTCAATTATCAGTATTTTCATAGCATAGTCATTAAGTTGTGGTATTGTTGTTCTTTTCATCAAGGTTCAAATCTCATTAGAATGTTGTTGTTGAATGTTTCTATAAAAAATGAGATTCTACATTTGTAACCTCATTGACCATAGCTCCTCATCAAAAATATTTACCCCCTTGAAAATAAATTAGATACCTAATTAGACCTGCACATTGCAGTTCAGTTTTGAATTTCTGATGTTCTAATCATGGCTTTCCAATAGTGACCTCTTTTCCTAAGGCACCCTTATTAAACCAAAAAAAAAACTTAGATACCCAATCACTCTATCTTCGTCTCAGTTTTATCCCACAATCACTCTATCTTCATCTTAGTTTTATCCCACATTTGGTTATTAGTCAATAAGATACCCATCTCCTTGAATAATCAACAAAAGCAAAATTTACACATAGAAATAACAATGAGCACTATAAACATAAAATCAAAATTTAGGCATAGAAATAACAATAAGCACTATAAAACATATCAGAATTTATGTCAATGTTGCTAATAAGCATTCCTAAATAAACTTTAAATGAAGGTGCTTAGCTGTTAGCTTAGAAACACGGATCCACTGAGCACCTATAATTTATTAAAATTACTCTCAAAATGTAGGATAAATTCTACATAAAACAGATCCACTGAACACTTATAGTTTAGTACAATGACTCTCAAAATGTAAGATAAATTATACATAAAATATTCATAACTGATTAGCCTCCAAGTAATGAAATGTGGTGAAGCTATACAGAGAAGACTAATGAAGCTTGATCAGTACATACCCATAATCTCTGTGGTCATATCACTAAACCGTAGGTGTCTGTTGCCCTTGAGCTCTAGATGTTCCAGCACCAGTGACAGGAGATTATATGAATAGAAAGTAACTGCTGCTCCAATGACCAGTAATATTATTCCTGCACCCCATCCTAAGGATGCAAATGCAAATGGGAGGCTCAGAAGCTGAGGTCCAACAATGGAGGCTGTCAAATGATAGCCAGCATGAAGCCATGTTCCTGCAACCACCAATTAACTTAATTAGCTATACTTAGTACTAACCCAGATCACTCATTCACTTACATTGTATATGATTTGTGTGTCTGGTATTTCCAAACTAGGGTGTTGGGCAAGATATTTCATTTGTTCAATTTGAAGGTTTGCAAATGGGGTAGCAAGCTAAATGGACATAATCTTGGAGGAAATTCTACAGTTAAGCACATTTAGATTGGAGCAGTATTGAGATGGGTGACCTCTGGAGAAGATCCAATGCTTAACCTCTATGAACATCACCTAAATATAATGAGTACTAAGTATACCATTCATTCTCATAAGAAAGAGATTTTTGCGAACTACTATTCATCAAACATGAATAAATAAGTCTGAACCAAAAACTACTCAATTGAATCCTATTAGAAATATTATAATTAGATTCTTCATATTCATTAAAAACAGAAATTTACATACATACCTTTGGATTCCAACACAAATATAGCACCAGCATCCAAGTGCTTTCCTGTGTTTGCATCTTGGTTATATGAAGCTTTGCTATCATTAGAATGAGTAGCCATCTTCTTGATTTCAGGGAGAAAAACATCTATTAGTCCATATAAATAGCAGGCCTGGTTAGGTGGCTCAATTAAAGTTCAAATTAAAATGAAAATGGGAAAAGTTGTAGAGAGTGGCAATTGCTGTACATTTTACTTTATTCCAAGTAATCATATATATAGCAAATTCAGCCCACTCCTGCTTTTACTTTCAGGCTTAAATTATTCAAAAATGTTTTCAGGTATACTGGCAAAACAAATGATTCCACAATTAAGTGCATGACGAATAATACGAGTCATTTGAAGAATCTGAACTTAAAAAAGTGCAGCAAGTGTTACCAAATAGATGAACTGTCTATTATTTATGTGGATAAAGCACGAAGGGAATTATATGGCTTGGCCTCTGATATGTTTAAGGGTCTTGATAATGGATGCTTTTGGTCAAAGTCAATATTGCTTGCTCTTCAAAGTCTAAAGAAGTAGCGTGGTAAAGTTTTCTTTCATTATTAAATCTTTTAAATATTGTCTTTCTATCATATTTTGAAGACACAGATATATTACTTTGAAGACTCATATTATAATCATGAGGACTTTTAAAGCCATCTTTATCCCAAATAATTTGAAATGTTTATTTAGAAGTAATTTTCAGTAATGATAAAAATTTAATTTATTACATTAGTTTTTATATAAACTAGGTAAATAAACTTTTGAGTCATAAATATTAAAAAGTTATAATAATGAGAGAAAATAAAATGATCTTTTATTTTTATTTTTTTGATAAAAGTGGTTAGAAGTCACTAAATATAATATAATAATAATAATAAAGGAAGAAAAAATAACACTTACTTTTAACGAAATAAGGTTAAAAGCACTCAAAAGTATAAGTCTCATTCAATAAGGATAAATTTAATCTATGAGTTTAAAACAAAAAGTCACCCACCATCTCCCATAAGTATTACAGAAAGTCCATAATAAGTAGATTGGACACATAAAAAAGTCTAAGAGACAATATCCAGATATGAGAACTAGATAACATTATCCTGAGCATGGTATGCTAAAAAATCATGACGCTCCAACCAATGACTTGAGCCTTTCAAAGGAGAGAGTAAAGGAATTGGAAACGGGTATGAAGCATCGCCCTTGCTTGAAGGAACAAATGACACTAGAGTAGGAGGAGGAGCCCTAATAGCCAAATCCAAGATGAAATGCAAATTGGTAAGAACATCAAATCCTCCCACCAGGATCTCAAGGGGAACCTTGTCAAAAGTTACTTCAAGTCCAAGATTGCAGATGTCAAGTCATCACCAATTATGCTCGCCCTAATCACAAACAAAAGATCTCCACAACAACTATTAGTCAAGAGTTCATGATGAGATATAAAGCCACCCAAGGAAAAACCACCATAATGAAAATGATAACCAATCATTCAATTTATGAATTCTAAGTGAGAAAGTAAATATTGTTGAATTCCCAATCTAAAAGGGTATCCATACAAACAAACTAAGAGGCGACTTCAGAATAAACAACAATAACATTAACCTTCAACCAATACTTACCCATGATCAATTTGATTGCCGAATAAGAATTGTTGTCAAGAAAACGAAAAACATTACCCAACTTATCCATATTATATCTAAAGGTGCTACTACATTCCCAAGATTTGGAACCATAGATCTGTACAATCATCAACATAAGAAGAAGATATTATAACACAAATATGCAGTAAGAGAAAGAAATGTTTCAATTTGGATATCCATTAGAAACAAAAACCATGTGTCATTTATATAGAGCAGATCAAGAACAATATAAGTTGCCCAATTGACCCAACATAGGGTTGTCGGCCACAAGAACATAAACAATGATTTCTATGAAGCGTAGTACTCAAAGGGATGGGTCATCACCCCCCACCCATCAAAACGTGTTACTCAAATACAACTATCTTACATCTAAAAAATAAGAAAACAAGAGGCTCCCATATAGTAACCATTAATGAGGAAATCATGAAGACTAAGGTAGCTAAATAGGGGAAGGAGGCAAATTTGATGGAGAGATTTCTTAAAAATTAGAATTTGAATCAACTACTAGATTTTCCAAGAAGTCTGTAATAACATTGACTTCACAAGAATAGTGAGAAACTTCATAATAGGTGAAGATAGATAATTGATTTAAGATCTTATCCAAGAGATATTGAAGCTTCCAACTATGAATTTCTTTCTTGGTCAAAGCATGGAAAATAAACATAAAATCTCCCTCAATCAAGATACTTTTAATATTTCGAGCAATAGCCAGATCAAAACCTAGAGATAAAGCTTCCAACTCAGCCTTTTTATTTGTACCAAGTGACCCTTTTTCACAAATATTCTTAATAACCTTCCCATCATGTTCAAAGATAAAGGGCACCTATGCCTAATAAACCAGGATTGCTCCTAGATGCTCCATCATATATAGTTAATTTGATTAGATAGAATAGACACAAAGCCCCAAAGAGGAAGGGGCTTAATTAAGCTCCAATGCTTAGTAATAAAATTATCCCATGAAGAGAAACGTCAAAGATTTGAAGAGTTCTTAAAGATATAAGACATGACTATCTTTGAAATAGACCTCTCAATAGCATATTGAACCTCAGAAAGGGTAGACTCTTGTTTGCGAAAGATACACTTATTAGGTTCCAACCATAAGTTCCAAATAAAAATCAAGGGGCTTAATGCCCATATGCATGCAAACATGGAAGTCTTATAAATAAAATACCAACTTAGAAAATGACCAAGAAGAGAAGGAGCAACATGAGAGTGTCATCCAAGTTTTGAGAACAATCAATACCAATAGTCCATCAGAAATAGACAATGACATAAAATATGATTAGTAGTTTCTAGAAAATACCCGCAAAAATAGCAAGGAAAGTTAGTAGTTATACCAAGCCTATCCAATCTATAACCATGATTCTATCTTGGATAGATAACCATGAAAATGCTCCTACTTTGGAAAGACAAGATGGACCCCAAAGAAGACTAGAACTGACTAATCATTCAGAACAAGACTAGAAATAATAGAACTATAACCATCTTCACATTCTAATTTCTAGACTTAGATTTAGTCCATACTAGCATATCCTCTTGTTCAAAAAAATGATAAAGTTCTTAGCTAACTCTTCCCCAAAAGAAGACTTAAGATCCATTGGGAAATTAAAAGAGGCAACAGATTTCCAAATAGCCACTTTATGGCATCCCAGTGCAATTATATGAAAACAATCAGAAACATGAACCCCCCAAACTCTTTTTAAGGAGGGTTCTATTATATCCCAATCATGTAGTTGGTTTAAGGGGGAATGTCCATTCTAAGCATCATCCCAAAATTTGGCCTTCCTCCCATTATGAATCAACCACAAAAGATGTGGAAGGATTATTGGGCTACAAGAAGAAATAAAGTTCCAAATAGAGGATCCTTTAGGAAGGGTCTGTGTAGTAAAAATCCTCTCTCTATCATTTGAATCCAAGTATTTTTCTTTCATTAACCTAGCCCGTTTAGACATAGGATTAGTATATATTTTCCATAGCAATTTGGCACAAAGAACACAGTTCTGAAGATCCATACATAGAATACCACCACCACCAAGTGATTTAGGTAAACAACCTTTGTCCCAAGAAATTAAAAGAATACGTCCTTTATTGGTCAAATTATCATACCAAAAGAAATCTCTTAAGATAGCCAATGCTCTAAAAAAAATTGAATATAGACATAAGATATATCAGAATAACATTTAAAATTGAATTGATTAATGTAATCTTACCGGACAATGTTAACCACTTATATTTCAGAGATAGAACTTTGGAAGAGATTGAGGAGATGAACCTATCCCAAAATAGATGTTTTTCATACCCTAAAAAGAAGGGAATCTCCAAATAAGTACATGGGAACTCACCTACTGAAAAACCCCCAAAACTTAATCAAATGATGATGTACTGAAGGGGAAACATTTAAGAAAAAATATTGGATTTGGCCTCATTCATAGAATGACCCGACGTAGAATAGTAATCAGTAATAACTCGTCTAATAGAAAGTGATTCTACCATAGTAGCTTGCCCAAAGAGCAAAGTGTCATCAATAAATAGATAATGAGTATAAGAATATGAAGAATAAGAAAGAGTAACACCTTTCCGCAAGTTATGAGAGTTTACATCCCTAATGGATCTACTTAGTCCCTCCACCATAATGATAAAAAGAAAAGGAGATCAAATCTCCTTGACAAAGACCTCTAGATGTAGAAAAGAAGCCACAAGGGACCCCATTTAGAAGGATTGAGAACTTGGGTGTTGAGATACAAGAATAAATCCATTTGACAAAACTATGAGAGAAGCCAAAACTATGAAGGACAATACATAAAAAGTCCTAGTTAACCCGATCATAGGATTTATTCATATCAAGCTTAAGGATTATGGATGGATATTTTCTAGAGAAATTGAGTGTAGGATCTTATGGGCCAAGATTACGCCTTTTGGGGTCTTCTTCATACAAATAGCTTTGGTGAAAATGTTATAAAGCATGTTACACAAGGAAATAGTTCTGAAATCAGAAAAAGAAGGATTATCCTTCTTAGTGATAATGAAAATGAACATGCTATTTGTCTCTCTCAAAATAGACCTATTTCTATGACCTTTATCTAAGACCGGTAAATATCAATTCCCACAAAATCCCAGCATTTTTGGAAAATGTAATAGTAAAGTCATATGGGCCCGAGGCCTTATCTGGGGTCATGGCAAAAATAAATTCCTAGATTTCTTGTAGAGAAAATTTACCCATGAGAAACTTATTGTCCTCTTCTGATGTACAAAAAGGGATAGAATTAATAATGAAATTATTATTAGAAGTTGAATCCGTTGTTAGTAAATTTATGAAAAAGGAGACAACTTGCGAAGTTATTTTAGCAGGGTCACTAAGAATAGCCCCATTGCCATCCATAAATCAATAAATTAATTAAACACAACTACGTTCAATTTATAAGATAAACCAACAAGTGATGTAGCACATGAGTGAGAAGAGGAGTAGAGGCCATTTTTCAAATTCAAAGTTTGCAGATAGAGATGAGGATGATGATCCCGGTGGGTCAGTGTGGGGTTGGTTGGAGCTAGAGATTCATGGTTTACCTACCATTTCTATGGATGTCATTTGGGCTATGATTGTTTTGAAAGGTTCCCCCTATCTTACTCCTATGGTGATGTATTATGTAGATTTCCTGTGGTCATAGGGGTGTCCATTTCCTCTTTGTCTCGGTCTTTCCATTTTGAGCTTTTTTTTAGTGGAGGTGTTATGGTGGAAGGTTTTGTGGTTTTTTTGGGTGTTAGAGTTGATGGTGGGTGTGGTAGTCTTTGTCCATGGCTAATTATGTCATCCTCTTCTTTTCATAGACGGTGGTGGTGGTGGTTTTCTCATGCCCTTTGTTGGAGTCTCCCTTTTTTGCAAGAGTTTTTGAGGCATGGTTTTTTTTTCTTTACCTGGGCTAGTTGGTCTTCACTAGTTTGGTCATTTCTGTGGAGGGGTTTTCTAATCCCATGTGGTTTTGTGTTTCTTCTATGGCATGTTCCCATGTCCTTGCATTTCTATTTGGCCTCCTATGTTTTGTGAGATGAAGGGATTTCTTATGATGTATATGGATTTGAGGATTCAAAGGAAGACTTTTTTCTCTACATGGTTTTTCCTCCTAAAACTTGTCCATTTGGAAGGGAAGGGATTTGGGTCCTCCCTAGACCCTCTCTTTCCCTATCTTGGTGGCTTGTGTCTGTAGAGAAGATGGCTAGTTCTAAAATTAATGGTGTAGATAATATTATTGGTTCAGATAAGATGGCTCCCAACCTAACCTTTTGGTGTTTTGGGGTCATTGTTAGATTCTACCTCTTTTTCCCTATTGTGGGTTGTAATGTTGATAACATCTTGAGTGTGAATTTTTTGGTTTTGATTGTGGGTGCTAGGGATTTCACACCCTTGGTGTATGTTGGGTTTGGAGGCTCAAGTGTGAGTACTTCGTTGGATAGATCTCCTTTTCTTGGAAACTTATTCCTGGAAGCTTGGTTTTTTTTTCTTTGCTCGTTTGGTGGGTGTTGTGGCCCTATTACAACTACCCTCTTGGTTCGGCTTGTGTGTTTGTTGGCTTTTCCTTTAGTGGATTTTATTGATGAATATTTTTTTGGAAGGATTGTATACAAATGTGGGATAGTTCTTTATGGTTGCAACCACTATGGGATATGGGTTTTTTACCCTTTGTTTTGAGGCTTCTATGAGGAGGAATCAATTTCTTCTTCCCATGCCTATTTTTCTACATTGTCTCGACTATGGCGAGGTTTTCTTGAGGAGGGCCATGGTTGTGGTTTCATGTTCTTTTCTAAGGAGTTTCCCCACACAACTGGAGTGCTTGTTTTGTGGATCTATCTCTTTGTCCTACTTAATAGTAGGGGTGGTTCATTATCCTTTGGTGAGGTTGTGCTTGGTTTTTTGGTTTTTGACCTTGTTGTTTATGACCTACCCTATCTTGAGGGCTTTAGAAGATCTAGGGTCTTGTCTTTGTATGTATTATTTATGGATGTCACTTTCATTTTTTTGGCACTACTCTTCTTTACAATGTTTTTAGTGGTGTTTCTTACGTGCTTGGAAGTGTTGAAGTGTTTCTTGAAGGGTGTGGTGTTTCTTGTGCTTAAAATGATGATCCTCTGTAGATTTACTTTGGCTTCTATTAAGGTCTGTTGGGCTCTTTTATTGATGAAAAGAATGATATTGTGATCACTAGAGGTGTGGTGGGTTGTGTTCTAATGGATGGAAATGTGAGGCTCCATATTATTGAGGGGTTGGGAGATGTTTATAGGTCTTCTTTTCTTCTCCTTGTGCCTATTCTAGGTTCTAGGGTTGAGTTTGTTTACCCTTTGTAGATGGGTCATGATGAATGTGGTTGTTAATACTGAGTTTCTTTTTATTTTTTTATGTGTGTGTCTTTGTTCGAACTATCCATCCTAGCAGGTATGGATAGTGGTCTTGTTTCTTTTGGTGGCCAGTTGATTGCTAATAATTTTCAAGGGCGCATCCTAATCTTTGATTGATTTTGGTTGAAATTTGTAGCTGACAATGAGGCTATGATGGACCCAGTTGTGGTGGGGTGTTTTTTGTTGGCCATGGTAAGGAGTTGGTTTACTCAATGTGTTTCTTCCTCTTTCACCATTCCTATCATGGTGGATGACTCTCATAGAGGTGGCCTGGAGATTTGATGTGCAAAGGAGGAGTTATGTATCTTTGGGTAGTCTTCTCCTTTCTATGGTTGCTTGGACATGGATTGGATTTTTTGTTGGCTCTCCAATGTTTTATTCTCTTCATTTTTTTCTCCTATTGAGGTGGGGTCCTATTCTTCTCCTATGGAAAGGATTTTTGTAGATGGGGGGAAGTGCTTCGATTGGGGGGTGTTTTCCTTTACTATTCAAAATTAACCCTCCAATCTATACATGCTTTCATGGAGAGGTCGACTTTGGGAACTTATTTCCTTGTGTCAATGACAACCTGGATACTAAATTCTAGAACATTTGGGTGAATGGGACCCATTAGCTACACAACGATATACCTCAACTCTTCATTTTTAGTCTCCACATCCTTATCTTTATCTAATCTCCTAAAAATTGATGAAACCTCCAAGCGCATCAAATCCTTCTTAACCTCATGAGTTGGAACTCCCAGGTCTAATTTTTCTACCATGTAATATTCTGAGGCTAACTCCTTCATAGGCTTGTTGACTGTGGGGGTGACCACTTGGGCTTTCCATCACCCTTCTCTATCAGTGGTAACATAGGATACATGATGCAATTTTATTTTTCTTGACCTGGAATCCCCTTCTTGCTAATAAGAGGTCATATTATTTAGTCTCTCTATAAGTTTGCTTCCTTGGCTAATGAATTTTATCACCCAAGTGGGGGTGGATGCTACAGTAAGAGGTGGATATGATTTTATTTTGAATAAATTACTCTACCCTTCTACTTCTACTTTATAGAAGAAAACACCTATTGTGGAGGAGGATTGGAATCATGCTGTGATGGTGAGGAAGTATCTTGTTGCTTCTCCTCCCTGTAGGGAGATGGAATTTTCTCTCTTTGAAGAGACAAAGTCTTCTCCTTTTGTGTCCATTCTTCTTTATATTTCTCCTCTTCTCCTTCCTTTATTTCTTCTTCTTCATTTTTCTTATCTTCCTTACTTAAGCTCTTCCTATACGAGTTGATCCCCTTATTTACTTCTTCCTTGGTCCCCTCATTAGTACTCGTGACGAATTCTTCTAGATTATGCACTCCTACTTGTTCATCCAGAATCTCAAGTCCTTCATGCATAACTTTGTCTCCTAGTGTGTCCTATTGAAAAGATTCTCTGACTTGTTCACCCATTCCTTCCATTTTAGAAGAAAAATGATAGAAAGAACTCATTTGGACATAGAGGATCAAACTTCTCTTGTACTTTTTCCTGTGTGGTGTCATGTATGGTAGATAGGGCTTGTTGATTATTATCTTGAAGAGGAGGCTTTGACAAGTTCTCCTCAAAAGATGGATCTCCCAATTTCAGTGTTCAAATAGCACTCGTGGATGACTTAGTCCTTATCCTCATGAAAAGTGCAAGCCCTAGGTTATCTTCTTCTTCTACCTCCTCTATAACTTCAATGATTGGTTCCATTTCTAGAGGTCCCTTAGCCTCTTGTAGACATTTCCTCCCAAAGTAGAAGGCTCATTATTCTTGGTCAACTTCATCTTAAAAGGTATAATTATGGGCTCAAAGGATGAAGGAGCCTTGGTTTTAATAGTATGTGATGCCAGTGGTATTTTGGAAGTCAAATCAGTAGCTTATGAAGGTGGAGTAATGGACACTACAAGTGTGGAAGATGTGGAGCTACCCTACTTCTTTTACTTATCTTTTTGTTGCCTTAGCATTTGGGTTTTGCATTTTGTTGACCACCGACTGTGTATGGCCTAAAATTGCTTGTAAGGTGGAGGTGGCTAGTACCTATTTAAAGTTTGGCCCTTTCTTCCCTATAGAATCTTTAGGCTTCTCCTTTGGGATCTTTTCTACTCCATTAGCCACGAGCACCGGGTCTAGTTTGAATGGCTCATTCAGCCATTCTTGAGTGCACTTAATTACTTGTCTAACCTAAAATTCTTTGCCATCTTATTCATCTTCCAGGACATCTGCATTATATATGGCTCTTATGTATACCTTATCTTTATTGTCTAATGGAAACAACCTTTTCTTTGAATCCTTTTCCTGATGTATTTCATAAATATACATATTCTTAGCACCACTTGCCAAATCTAGGTCCATTCTACAGTAATCTCTTACCATGGCTTCATAATCATTATCACAATTAGCCCAAAATTATTCAATATGGGGCTCATGTTTAAAGTGTGCCCCCTTTACAAGGCTGAAAGTACCTATTGGATAAAAATTTTCCCATGTAATTGAGATCTTGTCAACCAAGTATTTTTTCCACTCTAGATCTACTGCCTTAGCAATTTTCATATCTTGGGCAGGATGTGCCCCTTTCCTAATTATAAACTTGAAGAATGGTTTTTTCTTAATCAAAATTACCCTATAGGAATAAAAAACCTATCTATATAATTCCATAAGAATCAACTTGTCTGAGGGGTACCTAGGAAGCTTTATGGGCTACAAGGTGGAACATATGATTCATATATAGGTAAAGGTACAAAAATGAAAATAATAGTTCCAAAACTTCTTGATTTGGGATATTGCATCCACAAATATCCTTTTATAAAAATCACTTGAATGGTCCTTTGACGAAAAATATGAAGGCATCATTTACTGTCTGATAATTAGGCATTTCCACCTTTTGTCTCCAGATTAAATATGGATAACATGAATATATGAGGGCCTTTTCATCCATTGGAGACTCTCCAAACCTAAAATCTAGGAAGGTGACGTGTGCTACCAATAAATATACTACCTATAAGGTCATATAGAAGCAAGGATCACCTTCACTCGTTGTAGCTACTCATCCAAGTTATTGTTGATAACCTTTCTGTAGTCAATCTTCTCCTATCTTTTTAAAATGGTTTTAATTTATAGAATCATCCAGGGCTCCAATTGTCTTGCCTATGGAATAAAAAACACTCTACTTAATAGGGTCACATAGTTCTTACTATCTTCTTGGAGAAAGGATCTATGGAGATCCATATTGTCTAGCTAGTGGGATTTTCTTGGCCTGTCTAAGTAGTTGTCATTGATATATACCTTGATATCGAGTTTATCTTCATAGAATTACTTTTGCATATTCTCTTGGGAGGTTTCCATATTCAGTAAAATGTGGGATCTTGAAGACCTTTTCAATGTTGTTTGGCCTAATTTACAAGATGACTTCACCCAATTTTCCAAAATTTCTTCTCTTTTGATTTGTAATTTTCTACGAGGCCATGATTAGTTTGGCTATTTGTATAGACACAAGATCCTATCCTACATGAACAAGCCTTGAGTTGACCAAGGAGGTGATATCTGGTACCCTCTCATTTTTGTTGTAAATATGATTTATAAAATTCGTCAGGTCCATGTGACCTATATTCATATATGTGATTTCTAGTACCCTCTCATTTTTGTTGTTCGTACACTTTATAAAATCCCTTAGGTCGATGTGACCTATATTCATATTTGTGATTTCTAGGTAGTTTCTACCTAGCCTAGAAGGTTGATGGTAACTTGAGAACTTGTACTTCATTGATGTGACAATGGTCATATCTTTTTTTTTCATGCAAATGCACTTATTAGAACCATCACAATCTTATTGAAAAAAATTAACCTATTCTATAAAAAAGAAAGAAACAAACTATGACAGGAAAGAAAATGCTAAACACCCCCTCATGATCATCTAGACATCATAAAAATAATAATTTAATCATTATGATCTGCCCCAAAATAGACAAAAGATGCAGTTTTGAGGTTTTGGGACCCGAAAATGCCAAAACTGGCTTGTTTTAATGTGTGGCACTTTGGATCTAAGAGCTCAAGAATTCAGGGAAACATGATCCCTAATCCCTTTTGGGGTCGGGGGTCATCGTATCTTGATGAAAAAAAGCACCAATTAGACCATTGATTTGGCAGTTGAAACCCAAAATGGGTGAGGTTCATGATGTTCCCCAACCTTTGAAAGGTTGAAGCCTTTCAGGGATTGGGGGCTCTTGAGACTTCAAAAACTACAAAGTAGACTTAGGTTTTTCAACTTTTTGCTCAAATTTTTTTGAAATGTTATTAGGGTTTGATGTTTGAATTTTCTAGGGGTATATAAATATTTTATTCATCACAAAGTTAGAAAAGAACTAAAATAAACCCTAAGGAGGAAGATCATAAAAAATATAGACAAATCAAACAAACCCTAACCCCAAGAAATAAGAAAAAAATAGAATCCCTTAGGTAGAATAAAATTAACAAAAAAGGAAAATGAACACTTTCATGATGGAGGCCTTACTTGGAAACAAGGAAGAAATCAACACTCAAAAGGAATGCACACCTAGAAAGATCAAATGATAACTCATTCAAATGCAAAAGCTTGCTTGAAGACTTGAAAAATCACTTTGTGAAGCTATCAATATTCGCATATAATAACCTTACCGAGCAATTAAATTGACTTTTATAACCAAAAATAAGTTTGGTGTCACAAGGTTTGGGTGTCAAGGATTAGGGGATATGAGATCCCCAATCACTTTCAGGGATTGGAGGTCTTGTGACCCCTAAAAGTTTAAAAGTGATAATAGGCTAACCTAAAGGAAAACTAAGAGGAATGGTTTTGGGCTTTAGGGATTGGGTCGCTGGGTGTTTTGGTTTTCCCCGAACACCCAAAAGTATGAAACCTAAAAACACCAAAGAAAACCAAGAAAAAAAGTGAAGAAAAGAAGGAAAGGAATGAGGGGGGACTAAGGGGGCCTCATTTACTTGCCATCAAAGTATCGAGAATATTTTCATAATCTAACTTCTCCAATGCCAAGACCAATGACGTCCCTAGACCACAACAATAAAAAGGCAGGACCACTAACAAGTACATGATGAAAAGAGAAAAGGAGGTGCCCACTCATCCAAGTGGAAAAGTGGGACATTAGTTATGAAGCACAATAATAGTCACAAAACACTAAAGTTTACTGGCACAAAGTATTCTTTCTAGAAGATATAAATATAATCTTATTTGGACTCTATCATTTGGAATATGGAATGTTGTTAAGAATGGGTATAATCCTCTAACTGGTACTTATTCCACTCTAGATAAAATTAGGATACATGAGAATAATGGGAAGACAATAAATACAATTATCCATTAGTGATTCATAAATCTTTAAGGTAATGCCTTGCAAGTATAAAAAATAATTTTGGGAGAAGCTAAGTAGTATCTAAAAAGAAATGCAATGATCAAGAAATTCAAGATGCATAACCTAAAGTATATGTTAAAGACTCTAAATATGTTTGAAGATGAGAACATTTAAAGTTACTCGTATTGAGTGAATGAGGTAGTCAATGTAATCAGAAGTATTGGTGGAACTATAGAGGAAAATGAATTTGTGAGAAAGGTGATGATAATTTCCCCTAGATCTTATAGATCTAAGTTGTATTCCATTAAGGAAAGTCATAACATGGATACATATACATTGAATCTATAAGAAAGTTAAGGAGCAAAATAACTTCCTCCACTAACCTTGAAGGGAGGGTAATGTAAAAAATTTATCAAATATTTAAAATGGTTACAAAACCTTTGTTATCCTTAATTTTATATTGGAAAAAATTATGGGATAACCCAATAAAATGTTTCCATTTTGTAGCCTATTCGCTCTAGGCATGTGTTTTGAGGTAATCCTTGAATGCCCTTTCATGTGTTTTAATTCCTTAGAAAGTATATTTTTTTGTATATTCATCCTATATTTTCATTTTCACAAAGTCATTTGGGAGTTAGAAAAAAATTAATCATTTCATAGTTGGGTTCTAATCCTAACATTGCAAGTCTTAAACTACATGCTTCACTTGCAAAACAGACTTTAAATCCTAATTCACATCACCTCATAAAAGTTAGGTAAGTTGTTGATCAGGTTTTAACACCCAGTCAACAAGTTTCATTTCTTGTCAAATAACTTGTTGGTTAGGGTTTAAAGTCTGACCTACATGGCCAACATGTTACAATTTACAGATGAAGTTTCAAATCTTGATATGCATTTCCTTTGTATCTCACACATGTTGGCTAGGTTTTGAACACGAACCAATATCATTCTATTTGATTGGTCTAAGAAAAATCCTGATTGGAGTTTGAAACCCAATCAACACATTTAACTTAACATGTTTCAACATGATGATTGAATTTCGAACCTCAATTAACATCATCATCACCTTGCACTAGTTGCTAGTTGGGTTTTAAAACCCGACTAGCATATTTTCTTCCATTTGCACTCATATGCAATTTAGATTTTAAAACTCAGTTTGCAAGTCCCCCCATACAAAGTTGCAATTTAATTTTGAAAAACCCAACTTGCAAGACCATTGCAAACTTTTCAATATGGGTTTTAAATCCAATTGACATATCCTCAATTCCTTTTCACTTGTAATTTGGATTTTAAAACTAGAATTACAATATGTCAAAAACTTACTCAATGTTGACCTTCATTTGTGCATTTTCAAGGTTTTTCTTGAACACCACATGGTTTTCATAAAAAAATCTCCAACTCTAGGAATCTTTTAAATTCATGCTACAACAGTATTTTGAATGCCAAAATTTGCACACCAAGGCCAAATGACCTTGAAGCACATGATACCTCACAAGTATATGAAGAATCCATTGGAAAAGATTGTTGGCAACAAGAACATGTCTCTTGGACACTTATTTTATTTTTAGTAAAGCATTATGTAATTTGGTTTTGACATATTACATGTAAAACAAAATATTGTAATTACATGTAACAACACTACAAGTCAAAGTCAAGTAGGATTGTATTGTTGAATAAATCAAAGTTAGTTGTCTCTCTTCCTCCTTTTTCTCATAGGATCTCCTCTACAAATATGAGAGTTCTCATTGTAAATAATCATATTTTTTCAATACAAAAAAACTCTACTAGTTTGAGAAGTGCTCTAAAACTTTAGTTTTAGGGTTTAAATTAGATTGAAATTAATAAAAGAACTAAGTTTCTTTGAATCTTTTTGTTGGAACAAATTGTTATGTGATGACATTATTTGGAGTTCATTGTGAGAATTTTGATGTTGATATGAGGGATAAAACCTTGATCTTGTAGTCTTTAAGCTTCTTATTGTGTTGGAGTTAATATCATGTGTTCAAAATTGGGATAACTTGTAGTCTTTGAGACACTTTTATCTTCTATGATTGAATTTTTTTGGTGCAGTGTATGTTGATGTCTTTGAGATATGTGTATGCTTCATCATTGTTCCTATATTTTTATAAGAAGATATAGAAATTATTTGAGGTTTTGTGAGCTTATTTCCTACTTCCTCTACTAGACAATTGTTAGATAATTATTCCCGAATATGATGAAGGAAAGAATGGCCATTTTTAAAGAAGAGAGTGTGGTGAAGGTAACACCCTATTGTTAATTTAGAGTAAATAATCTAAGTAAGTGTTATTTGTTTTTAGTAGCAATAAGAAGGGTGTGTTCCCTTCCAAGTAGAGAGACTTTATCTTACACATTGTGGTCATAATCACTATTTTAAAATTGGTTGATTTAAGTTGATTGTAAAATATTCACCCAATAGTTTTTGGTGACTCTATTTGGGATACAAATGCACATTAAAAAGCTTCACACTTTTTTATGAAGTATATTAATATCTTAATCATTGTAAATTAGTTTCTTGTAGTTTTTTAATATTTAATGAAGGACATGTAAAATGACTTCCCAAGGTCCTTGAGGAAATGTGTTTAGTCCCTTGAATTCGACACCAGCCACACAAGCTCTTCATCATGGCTTGTAAAATAAATTTACCAAGATCTATAGTGATGAAAAGAAACACCTTGATGAGCCCATTGATATATTCTACATTGCATGTGGTTTTATTGACATGGAACATGAAGATATCTCTATGATAATGTTCATTGAGATGCTTCAAAGAATGTTTTTTGATTGGTTCTACCATATTGCACCAAAAACTATCACAAATTGGGCTACTATCACAACCAATTTTGAAGAAAGGTCCAAGCCTGCAAAAATGCTCATGCTCTGTTGGCTCAACTTAATCAAATAAAGAAGGATCCACATAAACTCATGCAAGACTTCATTCAAAAGTTTAATAAGTTGGAAAATAGAATCCCAACCATTTCTCAGCCTATAATTGAGAATATGAAGTGCTTCTACATTAATGCTCAGATACCCGAGGCAAGCTTTTCATTAAGAAGAGTAGCCCCAGCTGATCTTGTAGCTATACAAAATTTGGAAATTAAAGTTAAAGATGATCTAATTCTTTCTAGGAAAATAAGAAGTCCTTTTTTGGAATCATCTTCAATCAATAGAATAGATCCTATGGTGCAAATATTGGCTAATAAAAATCTACCTCGCAAGAAGTATAAATCCCAAGGTTAGTACTGAAATCCTTACCAAAATATTTGAAGGATAACCTACTCAAATTTTGCTTATGATTATGTTGTAAGGAATAAAAATAAGCTATCTCCACCACTCGAGGGGCATTTTGTCAAGACACCATCAACAAATGTGGTAGTGGGGCAATCTAAATATGAACAAAGTGATCTTTCTAATCTCTTCCTAAATAAGGAAGTAGACATAGCTGGTGACTCTCATATCTAGTTAATACATTATTAAGAATTTATTAAACAAGAAGCATAGGCCCTATGAAGATAGTATGGGGAATAAAAAACATGAGGTTAATGAATACCAATTTGCTAAGGTACTAGTAAATGAGCACAATCATGTTTTGAGCTATGAAAAGGTAGACATTCAAGAAGGTATGAATCAAGTTGAACAAGATGAAATAATTCATTTTTGTTTCTAAGTCATGAATTTGAAAATATTGTGCATGAGGAAGTGAACAAGGGACTTGATGAAGACCCTTTAACAAACACAATAGAGGAGTTTTTCTCAAGTCTTGATGACAACTTTCCCAAATATGAAGTTTTTGAACAACTTAACAAAATCTGAAATGTGGCCACAATTTCACTAGGATCATATGAGGTAACTCATACCTATTAGTATGAGGTTCTAGTTGAAGTGCCTGATAACTGTAGTATAGGTAGGAAAAGTCTTGATTTAGTCCTTTCTAGGGGATGTTTAATAAGATATCTAGCTTGGTTGGAAGCTTTTAGTTCATCAAAGATCATGCTTACACCCGAGCATGAAGATACGAGTGAGATTAAAGGTAAAGATGTATTTGCAGTTGGTTGGAGAAATCCATATTCATCAATCAACTTTGGAACAATAGTTCATATGGTCCTTTTAGGAGGTAAGGTGAATTTGTTCATTTATTCCAAGAAGTGATGCACCAAATCATGGTACAACTATTTTTGATTCATCTAGATGTGGTTTTTAAGGATCGTGTAAGATATTCCACCTTGTTGAGGAAAGGAAACAACTTTGAAGAATCATTTAATGGTTTCATTTGAGAATTGTTTGTTGTTGGCTAGTCTAGGTTAGTCAAGGATAGGTAAGTTTCCCTTTCCAATAAGTGTAATTGTACAAAGTTGAGTCATTTTTGGTATATTTTTTTATAGTCAATTGCATATTTTATTATCTTTTATTGCTTGATTTTTTAGCCCAATGGATGGATGAAGGAACTCAGAGTTCTATATTCTACTCCCTTCAATCATTTCCATGATAGAAATAAGTTCCCCAATTAGAAACAGTTGTTATCCTTGATTTTATATTGGTGAAAATCATGGGATAACCCCACATTTTTTCCTATTTTTTAGTCTATTCCCTCTAGGAACACATTTCAAAGTAATCCTTGAATTCCATTACATGTGTTTTGATTCCTCAGGAAGTTTGATCATTTGTATTTCCATCCTATCTTTTCATTTTTACGAAGTCATTTGAGAGTTAGAAAATTTTTAATACTTCCATAGTAGGGTTTTAATCCCATCATTTCAATTCTTCTCCTACATGATTCACATGATTTACATCTTGATTTGTATCACCTCATCAAAGTTTGGTAATTTGTTAATCAAGTTTTAACACTCGATCGACAAGTTTCATTGCATGTCGAATAAGTTGTTTGTTAGGGTTTAAGCCCCAACCAACATGACCACCATGTTACAAGTTATAGATTGGGTTTCAAATCATAATCTCCATTTCCTTTGTATCTCACAAATGTTGGTCATGTTGCAAACCCCAACCAACATCCTTCTCTTTGATTTCTCTAACATACATTTCGGTTAAGGTTTGAAACCTTATCAACACATTTTCCTTAACACGTTTCAACATATTGATAGGATTCCAAACCTTGATTGGATCAACATTGTCATCTTATTTTACTAGTTTATAGTTGGGTTTTACTTTTAAACCTTACTAGCATTTTTTTTCCATTTTCACTCAATTACAATTCAGGGTCTAATACCCAATTTGCAAGTCCCCTCATACATAGTTGCAATTTGGGTTTTAAAATCCAATTTGAAGACCATTGAAAACTTGTCTACTGGGATTTAAAACCTGATTGACATGTCCTCCATTCATGTGCATTTGTAATTTGGGGTTTAAAACCTAAACTAAAATATTTCCTAGACATAACCAATTTTGACACTCCTTTGTGAATTTATCAAGATTTTTCTTTGAAGGTACATGATTTTTGTTAGAATTCATCCAACTCCAGTAATCTTCCAAATCCATGCTGCAACTCTATTTTGGATGCTAAAATTTGTAAACCAAAGCCAAATAACCTTGAAGAATGTTATACCTCACAAGGATATGAAGACTCCATTGGAAAAGATATTTGGCAACAAGAATGTGTCTCTTAAAACATAGTTTATTTTTAGTCATGCATTATGTAATCTGGTTTTGATATATTGTATGTAAAATAAAATATATATAATTACATGTAACAATAGTACAAGTAAAAGTCAAGTAGGATTGTACAATTGAATAATTCAAATTTATTTGCATCTCTCCCTCCTTTTCCTCATAGTCTCTCCTCTATAAATATGAAAGTTTTCAATGTAAATAATCATCTTTTTGAAATGCAACAAAACTCTTCTAGTTTGAGAAGCACTTTAAAACTTTTATTTTAAGGTGTAAATTAGATTGCAATTATTTTAAAAAAAAAAATTGCTTTCAATATTTATGTTGGAACATATTGTTATGTGAAGACATTAGCTGAAGTTTATTGTGAGTATTGTAATTTTGATAAGAGGGATTGAAACTTGATCTTGTAGTCTTTGACTTGCTTATTGTGTTTGGAGTTAATATTATATGATCAAACTTGGGATAAATTGTATTCTCAAATCTTATTTTATCTTCTACATTTGTACATTTAAGGTGCACTATATGTTGGAGTCTTTGAGATACATGTATGCTTCATCATTGCTCTTGATTTTTCATAAGAAGTCATGGAAAATCTTTGATATTTCGTGAGCTTATTGTTTACTAACTTGTCTATATCATATGTGAGCTTATTGTAAGAAGGGATAATCTATTCTAAGAGAAGATAATATGATTAAGTAAAGAACACCTATTCTAAAAGAAGAGAATATGGTCAAGGTAACATCTTATTGTTAATTTAGAGTAAACAATCATAGTTAAGTGTTAGTTGTTTTCAATGCCAAAATGAAGGGTGCCTCCCCTTCCAAGAGGAGAGACTTTGTCTCACACAATGTGTACAAAATAAATATTTTGTAATTGGTGTATTTAAATTGATTGTAAAATATGCACCCAACAATTTTTTATGACTCTGTTGGGGATACAAGTACACATTAAAATGTCTCATTCTTTTGTTTTAAGTATACCAGTATCTTATTCACTCTAATTTTTTTCTTGTATTTTTTAAATCCTTCACCAAGAACATGCAAAATGACTTCCCAATGTCCTTGGGGAAATGCTTTTGTTCCCCTAAATTTGACACCACCTATACATTCTCTTCCTCGTGGTTTGTAGAAGAACTTTCCCAAGTTCTATGGTGATGGAACACAACATACCAATGATCAGATTTCTATATTCTACATTTTATGTAGTGTTCTTGGCATGGAAAATGAAGATGTATCTATGAGACTATTCATTGAGATGCTTGAAGCGGTGAACGTTGATTGGTTCTACCATCCAACACCATGAACTATCACAAATTGGTCTACTCTCACAACCAAGTTCAAAGAAAGTTATTATCCTTCAAAATATACTTAGGCCCTATTGGCTCAACTTACTCAAATGAAGAATTATTCACACGAGCACATGCAAGAGTTCATTTCCAGGTTTAATAAGTTTGAAAATCTGATTTGAACCAGTAATAAACCTACAACTGAAAATATTAAGTTCTTCTTCATTACTGCTTAGATACCTAAGGTAAGATTTTTGGTAAGAAGAGTTTCCCTATTTGATCTTGAAGCTACACAATATTTGGATACTGAAGTTGAAGATGATTTTATTCTTGCCAAGAAAATAAGAATTCCTTCTTTGGAATCATATTCAACCAATAGAATATATCATATGCTAAAAAGGTTGTCTAATGAATTGCTAGCTCTTCAGAAGTATAAATCCAAAGGTTCATTCTCAAATATTACCATAATATTCCAAGGATAAGCTACTCAAATAATACTTATGATTATGTTGTAAGGAATCAAAATAAGCT
Source organism: Thuja plicata (assembly GCA_018584345.1). Taxonomy (NCBI): domain Eukaryota; kingdom Viridiplantae; phylum Streptophyta; class Pinopsida; order Cupressales; family Cupressaceae; genus Thuja; species Thuja plicata. The sequence continues at coordinate 731,872 of MU227252.1, read as the reverse complement.
ATCTTTGCCACTAGAGATGATTTCTCTTGGGGAACCATAATAAAATGTAGCAATGGGGAAATCTAAGTCTAAACAAAGTGATACCATGGGGATAAATAGCAAGAGGTTTATGAATACCACTTTTCCAAGGTGTTGTTAAATGAGGAAAATCATGTTTGGAGCTATGAAAAGATGGACTTGTAGGAAGGTATCAGTCAAGTTGAACAAGATGAAAAGAATGAATTTGTGTTTCAACGTCAGGAATTTGAACCTATTGTACGTGAGGAAGTCTAAAAGGGACTTGAAGAGCTTTTAAAAAATATAATAGAGGAGTTTTTCTTAAGTCTTGATGAAAACTCTTCCAAATATAAAGTCTGTGAACAACATAATGAAGTAAGAAATGCAACCATAATTTCACTAGAATCATATGAGGTAACTCATACATATCAATATGAGGTTGTGGTTAAAGAAGCAACTGATAAAGGTGGTATCGACAGGAAGAGTCCTGATTTTTTTCTTCCAAGGGGATATCCAATAAGGCAGCCAACTTGTTTAGAATATAAAAGGTTATTGAAGGTCATGCTTGCACCCAAGCATAAAGATACAAGTGAAATTAAATCCAAGGATGTATTTCTATTTGCGAAGGGGAAATATAGATTCATTCATCCAATTTGGACTAGTAGTTTGTATGATCCATTTGAGGAGGTAGGTTATGTTCATTCTTCTAAGAAGTGGTGCATCAACTCATGGTAAATTGGTTCATACTTCATTTGGATGTAGTTGTCGGGGATCATGTAAGATGTTTCACCCTTCTGAGGAAAGATAAATACTTCAAAGAACCAGTTAATGGTTTCATTTGAGAAGTTTATGTTATTGGCTCTTCTAGGATAGGTTTATTTCCCTCTCCAATAAGTGTTGTTGCACACAGTTGAGTCATGTTTCATTAGATTATTTTTAGTCAATTTCATATTTTAGTGTTTTTTATTGCTTGATTTTGTATCCCAATGGATGGATGAATGATCTTATAGTTCTTGATTCTATTCCCTTCAAGTATTTCCATGAGTGAAAGAAACTCCCTAGTTAGAGCTAGCTCTTATCCTCAATTTTACCTTGGTAAAAATCATAGTATAACACTACAAAAGTTTTCTATTTTGTAGCCTATACCATCTAGGTATGTATTGTTAAATAATCCTTGAATTCCCTTGCATGTGTTTTGATTACTTATAAAGTCTATTCATTTAGATTTTCATCCTATTTTTTCATTTTCACAAAGTCATGTAGGAGTTAGAAAACTTTTAATCCTTACATAGTCAGTTTTTTATCCCAAAATTTTAAGTCTTCCATTGCATGCTTTGCATGAAAATCATGATTTAAATCCCAATTTGTATCACCCCATCAAAAAAAGTCTAATCAGTTATGGATAACGGTTTAACACCCAAACAACAAGTTTTATTGTATGTCAAATAAGTTACTTATCGATATTTAAATCTGAACCTACATGACCACCATGTTACAAGTTGTAAATTGGGTTTCAAATCCTAATTTGCATTTCCTTTGTATCTCATACATGTTGGTTTGGTTTTGAACCTTGACCAGGATCATTCTCTTTGATTTCTCTAACAAACATGTTGATTAGGGTATGAAACATAATCGACACATGTGCCTTAAAATGTTTCAACATGTTGATATGGTTTCAAACCTCAATCAACATCATCATCACCTTGAAATATTTACTAGTTAGGTTTTAAAACATGAATAGCATACTTTCTTCCATTTTCAATCACTTGCAATCCTAGGTTTAAAACCTAATTTTCGCTTTCAATCCTAGGTTTAAAACTCAATTTTCAAACTTGGGATAACTTGTAGTCTTTGAGAAGGTCTTATCTTCTACATTTGTGCATTTAAGGTTCAATGTATGTTGGAGTCTTTGAGATAAATGTAGTTTCATCATTGTTCCTAAATTTTCATAAGAATTTTTGGAATGCCTTTGATCTTTTGTGTGCTTCTTGGTTACTAAATCACTTAGATTGTATTTGAAATTTTATTGTAAGAAAAGGTCATATATTCTACAAAAAGGGGAATATGAAGGAAAACACACCTGTTCTGAAAGAAGAGAATATGGTGAAGGTAACACCATATTTTTAATATAGTGTAAATAATATTAGTTAAGTGTTAGTTGTTTTATATAGAAATAAGAAGGGGTCCTCCCCTTCCAAAAGGATAATTTTTATCTCACACACTATGGTTGAAATCACTATTTTTTAATTTCTTGATTTAAGTTGATTGCAAAATATTCACCCAACAAACTTATTAGAAATATCATAAATAATATGCATACCACTACACAATGATTTACATGGGGAGATCCATTTTTGGAGATAAACCCCACACTCAAAAAGTATCCCAATATATATTTCAAAAATAAATAATAGATTACAATATACTTGCAGAGAAAGATTCTCTCAAGAGTATCACCAACTAGAGATTCAAAGGTGACTGAATACCTATAAGTCTCTTACATGCAAGATCTATCTCATGAACCTAATATATATGAGATATAATACATAATACTTGTCAAATGATATTACAGAGCCAATAACTAAAAACCACTTAAAGTGGTGCCCAATCTTATCTCTAATCACAGATGTACTATGACATGTCTTGAAACACACACCAAATTGTGCAACTCCCTTTTACAACTCATTTATATACTCGACACTTTTATACATTTATAATTTAAGGAGACCAAACTTTCAAAGGCCAAAACTTTTAGATTTGGTGTCTGATTGACGGACCGTTTGAAGCGTTAGAAAGCTCATGATATGATTTATCATCTTGTAACTGCAACACCCCAAAATTATCATCTTGCAACCTTAACCAATTTTGTTGCATTTGTCGTCCTTCTGAATCATCAAAGTCCTATTGTACTAGGCAATTCTAAGTTTCAACTGACTCTACTTGACCTAAGTGTCAAATGCAGAAAATCCTAAATTTGCATTAATCACATACTATATTTAATTCCTAAATATCAATTACAATTGGCTAAATAAACGCTATGATTGAATTAATTTAATTACAAATTCCTAGCACTTTAATTAAATTAAATTCACCCTTTTAGCTAAAATACATAAAAATGAATTAAATAATATTTGATTATTAAATAAATATTCTCATTTCAATAATTGAATTTAATTATTCAAATAATTGATAAAGTGCATTTATGAGGTCATATTTCATTTATTTAACCAAATAGGCTCTCCAAAATCCTCACTTCAATTCAGAAATGGAAACTTTGAGTTAAATGTGATTCAAAAGTGCAACAAATCATTTAACTGTTTCATTCACTCAAAAAGAAAATAGTTGGTTGTTTCTCTCAAAAGAAACTTGCCATTTTGAACTGGACTCTCATCCTATAAAAGAACTCTCTTATTCCTCATTAAAAAAAAAGAGAATGCATTGTTAGAATATCGAATCGTTGCTGCATTTTTAATTCAATATTTGTGTGCTTTCAAGCTTTCATATTGCAATAGATTAATACTCATTTCTAGATTAATCATGCATAGCTTAGTTTATTTCAAGCATTCTTAGTTTAATATCATCTCTCATTTCTAGATTAATCTTGCATACTTATCTTTAGATTAATCTTGCATATTCATTTCCAGACTAATATTGGATCTACATTTCTAGATTAAATCCTTTGTTCTTAGATTAGTCTCGGTTGTTGGGTTCTTGAAATCCAAGAGCTATTCAAAACCCTGTCTAGATAGGAGGTAACAGGTCAACTCATCCATACATGCAGGATGAATAACTTCATATTTATTTATGTATGTGACTGATGAATAATGACTATGTTCAAGTGTACGGCTAAGTTAGAGGCCCACATTTAGCACATTTCTAGCACCCACCGTGGGGTAGAAGTATCAATTTATGGCCTCATCTTTCTTTTTTGCTTTCAATTCTGCTTAGTGTCGGTACGTCTCTATCATGAAATCTCACGCAAAATTTCATAGACACTTGTGCAAAATTTCATAGACACTCGCGCAAACTTTATGGTTCTTCACGAGGTTCATGGTAGTTCTTCGTGCGGACTGTTGTAGTTCGTCATGTGAACTTTGACAACAGAAACCTTTAATTTACAGTTTTATAGCTCTATTTTCTGACCACTAATACATCTTGTTTACTTTGTTTTTCTGGTTTTTATTTTTGATACAACTTAACCAGTGGTTTGCAAGATGAGATGTCAAAGACTCCTTCAAACATGGCTATGAAAAATTACTAACTATTTGATTGCAGGATGCATGTCAGAGCACGCTTGTCAAAGAACTTCAAACCCACATAAACATTGTCTTTGTTTTCATGCTTTCTCTACATAGTTTATTTATGGCCTTGTTAAAATCTCTTAAGGGTTTCGATAGAAGAATAGGGTATTAGGATCTTCATTACATGGAAGTGATGCCCATGAATGAATCTGAGACCTAGACGCTACTAAGGGATTGACACTTTGGGGAGCAAGGAAAGGTAACAAATCAATTATCATATCCATTATTGAGGGGAGTATGTTCTTTTCTCTTTGAGAGAATTAGAAACCTAGAAACTCTTGGATTTTTTGAAAGAGGAGTTAGCTCGATGATGAATATGTCTAGCATGTTTGGGTGAGGTGTAGAGAGGTAGAGGAGTGTGCTCTTTTCCCCTTTGGGGAAAATCATAAACTTAGAACCTTGAAACGAAACCAAGTTCGAGTCACCTTTAGCGGGCCTATCGGAAGTTGAACCTCCAGGAACGACCCAAGTGGGTACACATGTTTTGCCTGTGATTCCACCCCACCATAATAAATTTTCTTTGTTGAGAGAAAGATTCCAAAGCCATGTTAATTTCTTCCTCTTGATTCTTGATGTCAAACATCTTGAGAAAGCCCTATCTGTTGTACTGAGCGACACTGCTCCCAGCCTTACTTGTCAGAGGTGTACACTTTCAGGTGTTGGCGTGGAAATATGTCTCAACCTCACTTTCAAGGCTACTGGAGGTTAATGTGAATGGAAGCCTACTAAACACCCTTTTAGCTAGTTGCCTTACCTGGTTCACCTCCGAAATGAGGCATAATCTTTGTGCAGCAAGGGGGATTATTATCTCCCATAGAGTCTCACCATAGGCATGCACCTAGACATTTGAAGGTGGTATAGACACTGGCCCCTACTTTAAGGGTGTCCTTTGAACATATATTATTGAGTCCTTTGAAACACCAAAAACATAAGTGCCCTCTCGGGGGTGACATTGTTGTGTGAGGTGAACGCATGCACATAAGTAGTGAGGCAAAGATTTTTCTCCTCTACCATTTTAGGAATAAGTGAGTGTCTTTTTCCAAATCCTCAAATGTTCAAAATGTTCAAACTTGTCAAGACTCCCTTATTATTCTGATTTTCTTTGTCCTCAACTGAACTATTTTTTACTACTGCTTGTGTCACAATTGCTTAAATGTCTAAACTCAAATTTATCAATCTAAAAATGATCTCAACTGTCTGTTTCTGTAAGAATTCACTTGCTTCTCTACACATTTTAGCGTGACAATCTGCATCTTCTCATCCCTCTGTGGAAATCTTTGTGTGAGGTGTTATCAATCTTCGCGCGATATTTTTCTACTCACTTGTCATCTTCTTATGAATTTGTCTCACCAGTTTTAATTTCTTCATTCCAGGCTACAAAGTTCCACGTCAGCCTGTAGGAATCTTCGTGCGAGAAAGTACTTCTTTGCATGAAACTATGTCCTTTTTCCATAACAATGAGCTATTTGTCGCCTGTCCTATGTCCCTCTACTCAATCTGGTTTTTTTTTAGGGTCTATTTGCATGTCTCTTGTCTCTACAAAATCTATAACTGTATGTCTCAGGTTGAGAACTACATAATTCTCGCTTGAAATTGTCTTGTCTCTTATCTATCTATGCATTCAATTGTGTTTTCATACCTTGCGATGCGATAGTCATCTCTCGACAATTCTAGCCTTATCTCTAACAACTCGTGCCTGGTATACTTCACCTATTGGCACTCTTGTGCTTTTATTTTGAGATAGTTCCAAGAATAGTCCTAGTTCACTCTCCTTACATAATCTTTTTCTATGATTGTTGTGACTCAAATTAGCAACACATTCTCTAAAACTCAAGGACACTGGCATGGGGGATATCCGATTGAACCCATGTTATCAATAAAATCTATACCTTTGCCTCCACGTTCTTATGGGAGACCTTCTGAGGACAAAAAACCCTCTACAACTCCTCTTAAAACAAATATGGTGGCACCTTTGTACAGGCCACGACACCACTGGAGGAATAAGATGAAAACATGGCTATTAAATCCTGGATCTATAAAGGGGAGGATAAACCTGAACAAACCACTCCATCTCGCAACATAGAACCTGAACAGTATGGCAAGGGTATATCTATTATGAAGTGCTTTGGCTATAAAATTAACGGCCCTATAGGAGTGAACCATTAAGGATTTATCACACCACTTCAAGCTATTGGTAGATGAACATGTGACTCTATGGGTATAGGCTTCAAGAAGATCCCATTTCACTTAGGGATTAATAAATTTGTGCCAGAATCAGATCACCTACCAAAACCTGAAGGCACATCTACAACTTGAAACTTAGAAGATAGCTCTGATGAGGATTCCTCTCCTTGTCCTATTCCTCTAGATCTTTCTACATTCTTTGTCGATCCAGATGATTTTATACCACGCGTTAGTATGGTCAGGACTCACAGCTACTCTGATGAAACTACTTCACTCACTTCACTAACATATGAGTGATTGCGAGTGATGCAAAATGTCGATCCTGGTTATCAGGGTGAACTATACATGCCACCACATTTTCAAGAGCGGTTTGAGCAAGAACAAATCCAACCACTCATCACTGCCACATGAGATGTACAAGAATTAGATGGTACTACAAGTGGTGATGAGGTACCTATATCAAGTAGTGCTCATCTAACCATAGCAGAGGTGTTAGACATAACTCACCCAAACTGGGGGCAAAGAGTAGATTTCACTCATGTCCTTGATATGAAAACTAATGATGAAACAGACTCCCATGAATATAAGTTTGACAATCTTTCAGAAGGAACCTTTGACATGGATATAGATACTGTACATGCATATGGAAACCTTCTCGACATAGGTGAAGGGTCTAGTGTTAGGACAAATGAGTTTGATTTCATCGATGTTAACTTGTCTTCCACTACGGTCGCAAGGGGTCAAAGGAATTTGACTGCACCTTTGGATGAGATCACTTTAGGTCTTGACTTGCTAGTCCATGCTTTTGATGACTACACTATGAACACACTAGAATCTATCACCTCTCTTCCACTCTGCCATCCCAAGCTCATAGACTAGAACTCTTCCTCTCCATCCAATGAAGTCCTTACGTTCCAAAATGACTATGCTCTTTCCTGCTAGCTTAAAGTTGTCAAACCAGTAACGTCCTCCACCAGTGAAGACAATGTCAACATGACTGAAGCCAATCTCAAGTATCTCAATTGCAAAATTAAAAGAAGAAAGAATAGGTGCTCTAATGGTGAAAACCACATTGTGGTAGTGTTAGAACCTAAAAAATTAAAAATAAAGGACGTATCTGAGGGTGAAAACCTCTCTGAGGCACCCGAAGATGCGATACTTGATACGCTTCCAAGTCATTTTCAAGAATGGTCATCTGTGCTAATTGAACCAACTCAACTAGTAAACTTGGGTACAGAAGCAGAACTTGAGATCATTCATTTGGAACAGTCATTATCTGAGGAAAAAAGAGAGGAATTCATTTCCTTCTTCCAAAGCAAAAAGATCAACTTTGCATGGAAATATTTGGACATGCCAGGATTAGATCCTAATCTGATCATGCATCACTTGTCCATTGCACCAGGTGTCAAGCCTTTCAAACAAAAGCTTCAGAAGATGCATCCACATGTGGCTTTACTAGTCAAAGCTAAACTAGAAAAACTTCTTAAGGTTATATTTATCAGAGAAATTGACTATGCGGAGTGAATTTCCAACATTGTTCCAGTATCTAAACATGAAAAATCTATCTGAGTCTGCACAGATTTTCAAGACTTGAACAAGGCATGTCCTAAAGATGACTTTTTGTTGCCCAACATCTACATGATTGTAGACGTGACAACAGGTTCTGAAATGTACTCACTGATGGATGGTTTCTCTAGCTACAACTAGATAAAAATCACACCAGAAGACCAAGAGAAAAATTTTTTTACATGTGCATGGGGCACTTTCTATTGGAACATCATGCCTTTTGGACTCAAGAATGCTGGTGATACATATCAAAGGGTTGTCACCACTATCTTCCATGATATGATGCATAAAAAAATGGTAGATTATGTTGATGACACTCTAGCTAAGAGCATTCAACAAAAGACACACCTTGTAGATCTAGGTCCTATACTGGATCGCATGGAACAGTTCAGTCTATGGCTTAATATGAAAAAATGTGCATTCAGGGTGACAACTAGAAAACTACTTGGTTACATCATCTCTACAAAAGGCATAGAACTGGATCCTGAGAAAGTCTAAGCCATCATGCAAATGTCGCCGCCATACAACATCAATCAGATGAGAGGACTCCAAGGCCGATTATAGTTTATCTAACGCTTCATTTCACAACTAGCTAACAAGTCAAAACCTTTCACTAAGACTTTACACAAGGGTGTGACCTACAAATGGAATGAGTATTGTGATAAAGAGCTAACATAGATCAAGCAGTATCTTGCAAATCTGCCAATACTTATGCCCCCTATTTTGTGGAAGTCAATCATCCTTTACATCTCTTCTACAGATACATCATTGGGTGTCATGTTAGCTCAAGAAGATCATAACAATAAGGAAAGAGCTATATACTACATCAGTAGGACACTGGTCTCATCTGAATAAAAATATTCAGTTATCGAGAAGGCTTGCCTAGCAGTGGTATTTTCTTCACAAAAACTACAACACTACATGCTTTCTCGCACTACATGCCTCATTGCTCAAATTGATCCATTGAAATATTTACTCAGTAATGCTACCCTAACAGGTAGACTAGAAAAATGGGTCATTATTCTTAGTGAGTTTGATATTGAGTATGTAGAAAGAAAGGCCATCAAAGGGAAGGCAATTGCAGATCAATTGGCAGAGGCATCTCTCATTGATCATCAACCACTGAGCATCGAGTTTCCGAACAAGTCTATACTACTTCTCACACATCGAGCCTAGACTATGTTCTTTGATGGATCATTCACTTAACAAGGGTCAGGTGTTGGGATACTATTCATCATGCCACAAAGGCACTCTTTACCCAAATCATACAAGTTGTTGTTTCCTTTTACAAACAACATCACCGAGTATGAAGCCCTGATCAATGGCATGAAGATTGTTATCGAGTGGCGAGTGGAGGAACTCAAAGCCTTCGGTGATTCACAACTGGTCATCAATCAAGTAAATGATACTTATCAGGCGGAAGATGACAAACTGGTGCCTTACAAGAGGATGGTTGATGACCTCCAAAATTACTTTGCACACATCACATTCCAACAGATTCCAAGGGTAGACAACAAGGTGGCTAATGCAATGGATACTCTCGCTTCTATGCTACAGATGCCTGAAAACAACTTTCAACATGAATTCCTGGTGGACACATTACACTACCTATCCTATGACTCCCCTAACTCTTGGATGATATTTTTTGTCATTGGACACGATCATCCTGCTACCATCACATCTACTCCTACGTCCGTGACCAGATTGTTCCAAATACTTACACCCAGAATGAGAAACATCACCTAATCCAGAGTGCTTCATAGTATGTTATCATAGATAACGAATTATATATGCAAGGTCTAGATGGTCCCCTTCTTAGGTGTTTAGAACCCGATGAGTCCAAGTGTGTGTTAGTTGAAGTACACAAAGGCATCTGTGGATCTCACTCGAGAAGCTTAACACTGGCCCGTAAACTTATTAGAGCTGGTTACTATTGGCCAGACATGGAAAATGAAGCTACAAAATATGCTAAGTCTTGAAAATAGTGTCAACTACATGGAAATATGATTCATGCTCCAACCAAGGAGCTCATTCCATTCATCACTTTCTGGCCATTCCAACAATGGGCCTTTGATTTTGTGGGTCAAATTCATCCCTCATCATCGAATGGACACAAGTTCATCATCATAGCTACAGATTATTTCACCAAGTGGGTGGAGGAAGTACCTCTCACAATAGAAAAAGGAAAATCTATGGAAATGTTCATACTCAATTACATCATCTATAAGTATGGTGTACCCTCCGCTATAATCACTAATAATGGAGGGCAGTTTAAGAACAAGGACCTGAAGGAGCTATGCTCTAAGTTCAAAATCACTCAGAACTAGTTTTCATCTATTATCCTCAGGGTAATGGACAAGCGAAAGCATCAAACAAAATGATCCTTAAAATCCTACATCACACAGTTCACAAATCCGGACGAGATTGGCACATCCAGATCAATCCATCTCTCTGGGAATATAGAAAAAGTATAGGAACACCAACAGGGGCCATGCCCTTTGCTTTGGTCTATGGAGTGGATGTTGTGCTCCCTATTGAGGTTGAGATTCCTACTTTGTGAATCTCTCTGAAAAGCCCCATTACTGATGATGACAACATAATATATCAGCTTCAAGAGCTGGAACTACTAGATGAACATTGGAAAGTGGCATTTGATCACCTCAGAGCATATCAGAAATGGAATATGTCTAAGAGCTATAACAAGAAGGTTTGACCAAGGGACTTCCAAGTGGGTGACCTCGTTCTGAGGGAGAACCCTAAGAATCCACATCATTGGGTTGAAAATGGAAAATTTGAACCGAATTTGCTTGGTCTGTATGTTGTCACTGCAGTGTTTGGGTTCGGCACCTATCAACTCTCCACCATTGAAGGAGAGAAACTCAAGGAGCTGATCAATGCCCTTCATCTGAAATGGTTCTATAGCTGAGACATCTTCAGAGTGCTCATGTACATAGTCAAGTCCTGAAAAATTCCAAAGAAAATTGCAAAATGTCCTAAAATTTTCAAAAAATGGAAGTGTACTACCTGGTGGATGAAGTTTCTCATTCACAAATTCTTCTAGTCTTATAAGAAAAGGACAGTCCTAGGAATAGTTGTCTTCTTCTTTTCCCCCAAAATCCATCCGGATAATTTTTTGTATACCTTTTCATGAGGTAACATGGCTTGTGTTGGCTCTGGTTTAATGAGATCTCCCACAGTTCTGCAGCTACATCTACCTATTCAAGAGATCTACTCTATATCAGAAAATACCAAAAAAATAAAAAAAATAAAAAAATACAAAAAAATTCAAAAAAGAAAAAAGTTCCATTGATGAAAAATTGGCAAATAGGAATCATGGTAGCAAAAAAAGCATTTCTGCTAAGTAGGTGAAAACCTGGTAAATAGGCACACCTCTTGTTTCGCAATGCTATATCTATCATAGCATCACTTGGCTTTGTACAGTTGCTTTCCTACTTTCTTGCTTTCATTTTCCCATACTCATGCTCTCAGTTACCGTCAAGACACCAACTTACATGGATTGAAACTGATTATACTCTAGGGGAAACCAACCTAGTCTAAGGGGCACTGTCCTATTACTTTTTGCATCAGTCACCGGTGATTCTCACTATGTCTTCCTACTGATGCCTAGCTATTACTAAGATCTTTCTACTTGAGAATCTCTATCGTGTCAGTCACTAGTGGTTCTCACTGCATCTGCCTACTATTGTTGTACTGATGAGATTTCTCGCAAATGACATATATCTACAAATCAACATCGATCCGTTGAAAATGGACTTGTACTCAACGCTCTATCTATCGATGCTCGGTCTTGGAAATTATTTGCATTCATTTGTATATAGCTTTCAGTTCTCATAGTACGACTCAAGTCCATCATCGCTGCTAGGGGCATGAGTCCCCAAGTAGATCATATCTTTGGATTACACTAGAGTTAGTGATCTTGTCACTTCTCAAGACAACTCTCTACTGACACAAACATGTGTTTCTCAACACCCCAATCAACAGTGTTTTTTAACACTATCTTTGGAAGCATTTGTGTTTCTTAACACACATTGGATATTGCTAACGTAAAAAACATCTATCGATATCAATCAAATACAAAGAAATCATAAGAACAACGGTGTTTTTCAACACCGCTATACATGAACACATCTGAAAACTTTGAAACATGCACTTTGTCCTCGCAGTATGAGTCAAGTCCATCATCACTACTAGGGGCATGAGTCCCCAAGTAGATCATATCTTTAGATTACACTAGAGTCAATGATCTTGTCACTTCTCAAGGACAACTCTCTACTGACACAAACAAGTGTTTCTCAACAACCCAATCAACAGTGGTTTTTAACACTATCTTTGGATGCATCTATCTTTCTTAACACACATTGGATATCGCTAACGTAAACAACATCTATCGATAGAAATTAAATACAAATAACTCACAAGAACAATGGTGTTTTTCAACACCCCTATACATGAACACATTAGAAAAATTTGAAACATGCTGAGCTATGATTGAATTTCTCTTTGTATGTTGCTTGTTCTCATTGATTTCATTTCTCCTTTCTTTGTCTACTACTTGTTGGTGTGGCTCTGATGATCTGACAATGTCAAATAAGTAGGGTGTATGTGATAAGAGCTTCTGCATTAAGGTGGAAAATCCTCGCATCCCTCGATCCTAGTTATTTCTATGCCAAGGTGATCTCAAAACTATCTCCTTGATTGTTATTGCTCTACTTTTTTACGCATGATCACACTCATGGTTATCTTGGCTTTGAATGCCTCGATGCTGGTATACTCTTACAACATTAACTGGAAATAATGTTCAGGTCATCCTTGATTTTGTGCTCCAATGCTTACGTTCATTTCCCATATCTAATCTAATGAAAGTCATATTTGTATCCTTATGGTCGCAGTGGCACCAGTAAGGATTGTATCGACTTCGATGTTCCAAAAATGCTCTCCGATGACAACTTTTCAATGGGTCCAACAACCATGGCCTAGGGATTGCATCTAGCATAGGATTGCACTTTCATTCTAGACAGTGTTGCGATGGTCACTTCATTGTGTTCTCATGGATTTGTATGATGAGGGGTTCTTCTTTAGCATTCTGGCTTCATCACGACTGCACAAGTGTTCTCTCCTCTCTCTCGTCCTTCAAAATTTATTTCGGTTAGCATATGTTATACATCGTGACATCCTGCATGAGATGTTAGTACCATATACATATCTCCATTCACAAGTGCATTAAAATGAATCATCTACATACATACACATGTGCATCTCATACATATTCATAAAATCAAAACATGTGCATCTCATACATATTCATAAAATCAAAACATGTGCATTTCATACATACTCATAAAATCAAAACATATGCATCTCCTACATATTCATAAAATCAAAACATATATATGTGCATTTCATAAATATTCTTGCATACATCTAATCATCTAAGAATCTCATCATATGTGATACATCTCATAATGTACAACATGACAAATGCAATGATACCAAACAACGAGCTCATATATATATATATATATATATATATATATATATATATATATATATATATATCTCAAAGTGTCGATACAACACAAAATGGGTGTTACTCGAGCACAGTCTATCTCAAAAATGGTGATACAATACAAAGATGCCAATGCATCAGATACATCATGTGATACAAATTGTTCTAGCTCTGACCCTCTCCCTCAACCTCTAGACATGGTGGAGGAGGAGGCATATCTAGAGGATGTGGTTCCTGTGCACCCTCCGAAGCTCTAGAATACACTGAAAATTTGGGTACCTGCTCTGCCTCACTAGGAACCACCCCCACATATGTTGCATAATATTAAGCCACTTGGGAGGACTGATGATGTGTCTTCTCCCAAGATCTCTCTAGCTACTCCTGAGACCTCACTAGCTTCTCTTAGACGTCTCACAGCTCTTGGTCTATGTCCATGAGTCAGGGTTCTTGCACTGCCACCTATATCTACATCTCTGCAATCTGTCGCTGCATCTATCAAACTCTCTCCCTAGATTTCCACAGTGAATTGTGTGCCTATGATAATGGATGCCCTGACATAGGATCTTGTGCAGGCTGCTCCTGCTGCACCTCCTCCTACTACTCAACTAACTACTCAATTGTCCTTCGTCTAGTGTGTCTCTTATCTCCCACTTCTGCCAGCTTTGGGATCGATCCTCATCTACCAAGCAAGGATGAGAACCTACATGGTACATTACCAAGGCCCCTGTTGTGGTGGTGGTTGTGGTCTCTACTGTGGAGGTGGCAGTGGTACCTATGGATACACTACCTATGCAGGGGCCCCTATACCTACTGGATCTGTAAACTGGGGGAATGGATGACAAGCAAAATACTCCCTGTATGTTGTTGTCATGCTGCCATCCACCACCCCACCTAGGTAATCCCAACATTTTAGTACTACTAACCATGCATCTATCATGTTGCAACCCTGATCTAGCCGAGCTAACCATCCCTTAATCTCCTCATCGGCAAAGCAGGTGTATGAACAGTACTCCTGGGAGATGTCCTGTGGACGGCCGAATTGTCGCCACACCCATGTCAATGGGAATCTCTCAATCACTACTATAGAATGGTCGATCAGTGGCCATGAAAAAATCATATATCCAAGCTAGTCCTTGGCATCATCACATGCCTCGGTTGTCATACTACGGCTACCAAATCGTCTAACTGTGCCCGTCACTGCTCTATCTTACCAAGCACGGGCTAGGTAATCAGACCCCTGTACCTATATATATAAGGCTCAAGTGGCTGCCTCATATCATCATAAATGGGCTAGTGATAGGAAGGTGCTCCCATGCCCACACATGTAATACAAATACCATGCTTCCATACTCTTTGCCTCTCTATAGGCGATCTCATGCATCTCATGGTACATGTGCGCCAACATACACTGACCCCATCCATAATGTACTGCCATCACCAGCATCCTCTGTAACATCCGACCCCACCCACACTCAAAACTGTACTAACTATGATCTAGCATCAGATAACATCCGAGGAATTCTGCCAAAACCATGGCCAATCAGTGTCCTGGCCCATACTTTTTGATCAACTCCTCCCATGGGATGGATCTACCCATGACAAGCTCATCCTGTAGAATCTCTCTCAGTTCTGTTGTACCTGGTCGTGGCTATACATCATACTCTACCCATGGACCATGGAAGGGAATCATCATAATCCTATATATATCCTCAGGGGTCACTGTGAGCTCACCCTATGGAAGGTGGAAAGTGTTCATCTCTGAATGGAAACGCTCCACCAGTGCTCCAAGTAGTTCATGATTCACCCGAATATTGCGTATCTCATAGAGGTGTGACAACCCTAGTGCATATATGTAAGAAACCTTGGCATCATCCAGCAGCCCAATCATCCCGTCGATGGCTAGATGGTGTGACCTAAAGGCAATGTCTGGTAAATCAACCTGCAAGACATTCAAACAAAAGTGCATGATTAGTACTTGGCTTATCATTCAAGACAATCAATGCAAAACTGAGAAATAAAGATACACAGACATCCTAAATAAGGCTACAAAGCTGACACAAATGCTAATGGATAGAACAAAGACTTGTTACAGCTTCAAATTTATATTCTCTCTCTGCATGAAGCAACAAAATTTCACGCGAAGAAGTACATCGACATGCGTGTAGTTTCATTCTTGCACAAAGTTTCACGTAGCTTGATGCGAGAAAAACCCCTTTCTGAGGGTTTCTCTCATGAGATGTGGGTACCCTCCCGCATGAGGGTACACGATGACATCCATGAATAAATCGAGGACCCGTAGGCTAATTCCTAAAAATGTGAAAAATGATGAAAAATTCTATGAAATACAAGAAAAATTTAAAAGACAAGGAGTTATTCGATCGCTTACCAGTGGCCCGTACGTTGTTGGCCGACTGTGATGCTTGGCTTGATTGAATCGATGAGTACTCACGGGGACCACCATTTTCACTCAGAGTTCTTTTCTCTCAAAAAATCAATGGATGCAAATGATTTGAAAAAGATACTTTTGGTCCATATATAGGTTTTGACCTAATTTTCAAAAGTGCTCCATTTTGCATAAAAATTTCACACTCAGCTAAATCGACCGCTCTAAATCCATTTTTGGGATCAAAATCAAAATCTAACACTCCTATATAGCTCAAAATTGCATTTTAAAATGTCTGGGACTGATGCGATCGGATGCTTGTATAGTCAATTTGTTGATGTCGCTTTCTTGTCAGAATCATATCCAATCAACATTTTCTCATAATCTTTGACAATTTTTCTCAAAAGTTAACTTTGTTCAACTCTAGTCAACCTTGCTCAAACTTGGTCAACTAGACCCTAAAATTGCTCAAAATTGCTTCTAAATCTTCTAGATTCTTCCGTAATCTATTATGAGTTCTTCTTGACCTTCGATTCAACATCTATTTGTGATTTCTTGCTCTCAAACACCATTATGACATGTAATCTTTCTATTTCTCTCTCGAGGGGGTAGGATGATTACATCATTGTATCACTTCAAATCTATTTTAATCAATCTGATCTGATTTCAAAAGTCCTTGTTGCTTGGGGCATCTCATCACTTGGGGCATGTTTAGTTTTTGTACTTCACAGTCAAAACTAGATATTCCACAATACTAAATCACTAGGGGTATCTCTGCTCCTTACATCTTGTCGTCTCATTATTAAGTATGTAATAAATCTAACTTAGATCCTTGAGGATCAAGCTTCATTCTTGAGATGATTCTTGAAATCTAATCTATTAAGTATCTGAGAAACCTAACTCAGATCCTTGAGGATCAAGCTTCATTCTGGAGATGATTCTTGAAAGCTCATCTATTAGGAATCAAGGTAATCTAACCCTGGCTCCTAAAAATCAAGCTTCATTCTAAGGATGATTCTAAAACTTGATCTAACCAGTATCTGGGAAACCTAACCTAGATATTGCAGGACTAAGCTTCATTCTGGAGATAGTCCTAAAAATCTCTATTGACTATCTTTTAAAGTATAGGTATTGGGGCAATATAACCCTAACTCTTGAAGGTTGAGCCTCATTCTGGGGACATTCTTTTAAAAGATGATAATCTATTAAGTATTTGAGAAATCTAACTCAGATCCTTGAGGATCAAGCTTCATTCTGGAGATGATTCTTGAAATCAAAATCTATTAGGTATCTGAGTGATCTAACTCAGATCCCTAAAGATCAAGCTTCGTTCTAGAGATGGTTCTCAAAATCTCACTACTAGGTATCGGGGAAATCTAACATGGATCTCTGAGGACCAAGATTCATCCTGGAGATGGTTCTCAAAAGCTCAGCTATTAGGTATCTGATCAATCAAGCTTCATTCTGGAGATGCTTCTTGAAATCTTATCTATTAGGCATCTCAGCAATCTAACTCAGATCCCTGAGGATCAAGCTTCATTCTGGAGATGGTTCTTGAAATCTTATCTATTATGTATTGGGGAAATCTAACCTGGATTCCTGAGAGTTAAGCTTCATTCTAAAGATGACACTAGAAAACTTGACTTAACTGGCGTCTTGGCAATCTAACCTAGACTTCAGAGAGTTAAGCTCTATTCGAGAGATGGCTCTGAAATCTTCATCAACCGATCTTTACATCATCAATTCTTGAAATCAATTTCAAACTATTCTTTTGTGCTTCAAACATCATACTATTCTTTGAATCAATGTGCTACTCACACATAAATTCAAAGAGGGGCAAAACGTAACACCCCAAAATTGGCATCTTATAACCCTAACCAATTTTGTTGCATTTTTCAACCTTCTTAATCATCAAAGTCCTATTGTACTAGGCAGTTTTGAGTTTCGACTGACTCTACTTGACCTAAGTGTCAAATGCATAAAATCCTAAATGTGCATTAATCACATACTATATTTAATTCCTAAATATCAATTACAATTGGCTAAATAAACCCTATGATCAAATTAATTTAATTACAAATTCCTATCACTTTAATTATATTAAAGTCACCCTTTTAGCTAAAATACATAATAAGGAATTAAATAATATTTGATTATTAAATAAATATACTCATTTCAATAATTGAATTTAAATATTCAAATAATTGATAAAGTGCATTTATGAGGTCATATTTCATTTATTTAATCAAATAGGCTCTCCAAAATCCCCACTTCAATTCAGAAATGGAAATTTTGAGTTAATTGTGATTCAAAAGTGCAACAAATCAGTTAACTATTTCATTCACTCAAAAAGACAACAGTTGACTATTTCTCTCAAAGGAAACTTGTCATTCTGAACTGGACTCTCATCCTATAAAAGAACTCTCTTATTCCTCATTCAAAAAAAAGGAGAATGCATTGTTAGAGTATCTAATCGCTGCTGCATTTTTAATTCAATATTTGTGTGCTTCCAAGCTTTCATATTGCAATAGATTAATACTCATTTCTAGATTAATCATGCATATATTAGTTTATTTCAAGCATTCTTAGTTTAATATCATCTCTCTTTTCTAGATTAATCTTGCATACTTATCTTTAGATTAATTTTGCATATTCATTTCCAGACTAATATTGCATCCACATTTCTAGATTAAATCATTTGTTCTTAGATTGGTCTCAGTTGTTGGGTTCTTCAAATCCAAGAGCTACTCAAAACCCTGTCTAGATACGAGGCAACAGGTCGACTCATCCAAACATGCAGGATGAATAACTTCATATTCATTTCTATATGTGACTGATGAATAATGACTATGTTGAAGTGTATGGCTAAGTTAGAGGCCCACATTTAGCGTATAAAGTAACCTTCTATGCTAGTTACTAAAATATTGGATATTGCCGAGATCTTGTTCAAATTATGCATATATATGATGGCATTAATGTTTTGACATTAATGTCAATATATTCCCATTGTTGGAGATAGTGTTCCTAGTATGTTCAGTGAGATGATTTCTATGGTATGACTACTGTATTGAATATCTGATGCTACAATCACACAATTATGTTTTGCTATGTCTATACTTAATATTGTTCAAGTGGCAGAGGGTTGGATGTTGATTTGAGAGAGTTATGATGGATTTATCAGACTACTATTTTGATTGTTTTGACCATGACAATGTTTCAATGTTTGGATCAGTGTGGATTGGTTATGAAATATTCTTATTTTCTAACTTGGTGGTGAGTTTAGGACATGGATGTGTGTCCTTAGCTTGAGTGGATCATGATTTGGATGTTGGAAAGCTAATTTTATTTTATGAAAGTGGTTGGTGATTAGTGTTCCTAATAAATAGTGCAGAGAAGTGAATAGATTTTATAATAGAGATGTTCATGTTGATGTCTTGGTATTTCACATTCCATTTTTATGCTTCTTGATCGTATCCTATTTGTGTTTCTAGATCGCATTATATTATGGGGTCAGATTTGATGAATTTCATGTGGTGTGTTGATGTTCTTATGAGTTCTTGTCCGACTTGGTGATGTAGCATGCTGTGAAGGTTTGTGGCATGATCTATAGATCTGGAGCATGTTCAATGTGTTTCTATGGATCATTTGTTAATACAAGTCTGATTATTGAGAGGGGAGGGGTGAATCAGTAATCCATAAATTTACCTAATTCAACTTCTTTTAACTCTATGCAAAAAATATTCAATATCAATTAACATAAGTAAAAATTTCAATGCATACATCCACAAGTAATCAACCACACAATGTAAACACCATATTTATCTTGTGGAAACCCAAATGGGAAAAAAACCATGGTGTGATATGATACCCACAAAATCTATACTCTTCTAGAATACGCCATGTTAGGAGCTTTCCCTGTTAAAGGTTTACAAAACATTGTTAGGTGTTACTCGGTTAAGAGATTTTCCTAAGAATTGTTAGGATCTTTTCCCTATTAGGAGAAGCCTTGTTAGAGGACTTAAAACACAAGATAATGTGTCACCTTTTTAGTGGATTTACAATAAAGATATGTTAGGATCTACCCTGTTAAGGGATTTCACTGTTACAATGATTAGAAAGAAACAAATAAAATGATCTGTAAATAATGCACTACCTCTACATAATCAAATAATTTTAAGCTTTGAAATACATCATCATACTGCATACTCTTCCATGGATTTATTGCACTTGATTCCTTCACTTTCTTAGTCACTGAATCCTTCTGCAATTTGCAATCAACAAATAACTTCTTCTTCAACTTTCCAATATACAGAATTACTTCCACCGACTTACAAAAAATCCTAGATCTGAAATATATATGGTCCAAATCATCTTAGGTAAGATACAATGTATCTAGTCACTCATAAAAAAATTTCCTCTAACTACATTGTCTTACTCTTGGATTTTACCTTGGTAGTTGAGCCATTTCAAAAACTCATTTGACCAAAAGAAACTTCTTGAAGAATCCACCTCAAACGTATACCTTGATCAATGTGATGTCAAGTAAATTCTACAAATCATGGAACTAAATTACTACTATACAAAAATACCACCGATCCTATTGCCACATCAAACTCCTTCACCGATCTACAAATCTTCACAGCCTGTTCAAGAACTTTGTCTTGTTTACATGTTCATTCTGTTAACACCACTTCTATTTAATTAAACTAGTAGCACCGATTAACATTATGAGTCATGCTCTCAAACATAGTACATTGATATTTTTTAAAATCATATCCTATGACTTCTCCATCAAATACTTTACTGATCTGAGATAACATTCAAATCACTTACTATCTATCATTGACTGTTTTAGCAATTACCCAGTTTGAGTTCAATCAAATATAACCAACTCAATTCTCTATATCAAGAGTCACGATGGAAAAGTTAACATCACCACACATGACATAACCTTTCATAAGAATAGAAACTTTAGAAACATAATTCAACTCGTGATTCACTTACATAATCAGGTAACATACTGAAAACACTAAGTCAATTAGTTGACATCAATGACAACCAAATAGCAGATTTAATTGTCATCAAATATGTACCATTTTTCATCAATGCAACACTTAGCTTCACTGCATCAGTTATGCTAACATCATTTCTATGTCTTAGCCAACATTTAATGGAGTATTGAGGTGTAATGTATTAATGTTTTTTAATTAGGTCCCTAGCCGCCCTAGTTGATTGATATATATATATATATATATATATATAATCATTTTGTAATTGTGATGTGATGGGAGATAGAGTGTGTGGAGATGGTGTGTGATGCTAAAGAGAAGAGGTATGAGTGGAATCTGGAATTGAGGCATAGATTTATTGTACTTCATTGGAACTATTTTGGCATATCAAACATGTTGTTTGTTAGTTCGTGAGCGTGGACAGTATGTCCTCTATGATTTGAGATCAGAGATTGTGTTAAGGTAGTGAGCCTTCCTTGGGATTGAGATCCTTGTTTCATTTGAGCAATGAGATCTAGGTAGTGTGCCTGAATGCATATGCATTCCCCTTTGTCATACTCCTAATAGGGTATAGTACTTTTTACTGAGTGCATTCATTTTTTGGGTTCCTTCCCATCATTGTTTTTCCCGTAATAGGGTTTCCACATCAAAAATCTTGGTGTTATGTGTTGATTACTATGTGTTGATCTTGCTTTCATGTTTATCATTCAGATTTGAGATTAAAGTTTAAAAGTTGGTAAAAGTTTGTTGATATTGTTACACAACTAATTCACCCCCCCACTCTCAATTGTGTGTGTTCTCCTTAAGGTCTAAAATAAAATATTCATGCTATTTCAAAGCCTCTAATGCCTTCAAAATTAAATTCTTAAAATTTCTTTGAAAACTTTAATATCTTCATAATTGGACATGATCTTGCACTAAAAATTTAGCAACATGCTTATATAGCCCATCCAAACCTTTGGGGAAAGAATATGGAAAATTCATGCTCAAATGAAAAATTGCTAAAAATATAAGCATATGTAAATCCAAGGTTGAGACACATTTTCCTAATAGGATCAACTCTATAGACCAATCTTTTCTTTTGACATGTCAAAATTTGAAGATAATTACATTGTTGGAAAGGAAGTTGCATTTAAAGGCAATAAAAAGATTGAAGAAGAATTGAAAACAAGCAGTTATCTAGATGGTGAGGAATCAAATTTTGTGAGAAGACTAAAAGAAAGGGTCTGAAAAATACAAAGGTAAGTTTCCCTTCAATTGTTTTAACTATGGAAAAATTGGTCATTATGTTTCAAGATTTACTTTCAAGGAAGATAAATATAAAGACTTGATGGTGATAACAAAAGAAAGGATAAATCTAGAATGGATGATAGAAAAAGAGAGTAGATGAGAGATAATCCTAAGAAGATTTTTTATGGAAAGGAGATCCATTCATTTTAGGATGACAATTGTGATGATTTAAATGGTGATAACTTTTTTAGCCATAAAGGAAAATGAAAGTGAAAGGTTTGACACTCTAAATACTATAGAAAACTATGAAAAATCAAAGATAGTGTGGCCTTCTCTACATGAAAAATAAGAACCTAAAGCTTGGGTAATTGGTTCTATATTCTCAAATCATATGATATCTCATAAAAGGAATTTCCTTGAATTTGAAAAGTATGATGGCGGATTGGTTAAGTTTGTTGGTGAAGAGGGTGCACCTATCTTTGGTAAGGGAATCATCTCCATTTATGGTTAGAAGAAGACAAGGGAGGTTTATTATGTCAAGGGTTTAAGACAATCTTTTGACTTTTATTTATATTTGTAGTAAAGGATACAAGCTCACATTTCACAGATTCAAATGTTAGATAAGAAAAGGAAATCTCAGAAGACTAGTTGCACAGGGTATAATAAAAAATTGTTATGTTCATTACATAAAAGGAAAATAGAGGAAGTAGTTTTATGTTGGAATAAAGAAGTGAATGCAGATCATACTACAAAATAATGGGACACATTAACATTGATAACATGTAAATATCAGTTCTACTCAAGTGGTGAGATATTTACTAGAGATCATAAATCTTCCTAATGTAGCATGAAAGGAATGTCAATTGGAAAGTAGACAAGGAATAAATTAAAAAACAAGGAGTATTATTCTACAAAACCTTTGGAGTTGGTTCGTACAAACCTATGTAGACCTATAAGGAAAAGATGACTAAATGTTGAAATATATATATTTTTCTCATTAATGATTATTCTAGATAGACATGAGTCACTTTCTTAGAACTAAATCATAAGCCCTAGATATATTTAAGGTGTTCAAATATATGGTTGATAATTAAGTAGATGCTAAGATAAAATGTTTACGGCATGATAGAGGTGGAAAATTTACATCAAATAAATTTGATATATTTTATAAAGAGTATGATATTAGGAGACAATTGATTGCACCTAGGACTCCGTAGTAGAATAGAGTTGTGGAAGGGAAAAATAGGATTATTTAAGAGACGTCTAGGATTATGATAAAATATGATAACCTATCTATTGTCTATTGTAAAGAATCTATGCATACTATTATATATATCCTTAATAGGGTACAAGTGAGAGTTAATCACATAAAGATAACTTATGAGCTACGGTATGGAATATCACCTACTATCAATAATTTTACATTTTTTTTTGAAGCAAGTGATATTTTAGGAGAGACAAAGAAAAATTGGGAAATTTTAATGCAAGATAATATGAAGAAATATTTCTTGGATATTCCATAAAGAGAAAACGTACCAATATTACAACAATATACTAGAGATATTTGTGGAAAGAAAAAATGTTAGAGTAAGAGAGGAATAGAATATGGTTGATCAGAAGCTTGAGACTGAAATTGAAGATTCCCCATACACAATAGAAAAGATAGAAAGTCAAGAAGATAGGGAATAATAATATCCAAAATAAAAGGAAAAAGAACAAGCACCTAAGCCACCTACAAAGTATACGTAGAAGAATTAGTCAAAGGATCATATTATTGAAGATAAAGATAAAGGAGTTTAGACAAGGAGAAGACTTGCCAAGGCAAGTGAACAAGAAAATTTATGCTTCTTATCTAAGTTAGTTTTAGAAACACTGAGAGGGGGGGGGTGGTGGGGTGAATCAGTGTTTGTCTATTTATTTTATTTCATCAACTTAAACATAAATCAAACATACATCCAATGAAGCTCAATATAAGAACACATAACACATGATATGTTTACGGGGAAACCTTGTTTAGAGGAAAACCCCGGTGGGAATTAGTACCCACAAATATTACACTAGTATAATGAACCTGTTAAAGTTCCTTTGCCCTATTAGGAGCAGTCTTTACAATCCAAGTACAATGACCCTATTAGGAGTCTTAGACCCTGTTAGGAGTCTATTACAAAACCCTGTTAAAGGTATATGGCTCACTACCCAATAAGATGAAGGCTACAACCTTTTGATAGTTGATATACACTATATCAAAATGAACTATTGTGATGACACTGTTGTCTGATCAGTTTTGTGTATGCGCGGATGCCCTTTCTCTCTTAGAGAGCTTTATCTCATATTAACTTCATCATACTACTCTTCTATACTTCCTCATGCATTTTATTTGACACTTGTAACATAACTTTACATTACATACTTATATTTTCAAACCCGAATAGACGCGACCCAAAACAAGACTTATGGTCGGCCCTAAAACATAATACACAATGCTTCAGAGAAAGTCAGCTTAAGAATGTTTACAACAATACTAAAGACATAATTACAAACATATAATCAAAGGTGCTTGGCCGTTACATAACAAAATAATATATGCTGATCAAAACACTTAGTCGGATTTCATGCTCTGTCTTCTGGACTACTGGTCTACTGATTTGTCTGTAACTTATTTGTACTAACATGTCATACCATGTGTGTCTAGACTTAGTATGTAGACATCACATAGAACATATATCTGAATGCGCATACTATTATTTGATCTATCACACGTGCACTGATGTGTTGATCATTGTATATATTTGTCTACCCTGTATTCCATACTTAGTCATTTATCTTCTAAGTTATCTTTGACAGAAACTTAATATTACTTTGTGGTCATGATGACAACACAAAATAAGTCATGTATCCTCTAGGATTCAAATTTCCAACAATCTCCCCCTTTGTCATTTATGGCAACAAAGGAATGTGGCCAAGTTTCTCAAAATGACATAACACACAAAATAACTGTATATCATTGCATCTCTTTAACATATATATATATTTCTCCCCATATATACACATTCTCTATTACTCCCCTTTTGAAATTAATGACAAAGGTGTACAAAAATTGTAAGTCTCCTGGTTACTTACTCCATGTAAACATCTGGGTACACAATTTGAAGAGATTGGATCTCTTTCTGCCAGAATACCTTCATTGCATCAACTGTCTGAAGATGGGCGCATAAGGGATATGTCATCTTCTCCATTTTCATCAATTCCATGCAAGGACCTTGATCATATGTCACAATGGTGGCATCAATCTTTTTGATGTTTTCATTTCAAACTGCTAGAGAGGGCGCAAGTGCATTTCTCAACTGAGTTTGTCTCACTCTTATCTTGCTGATCTCCAACTTAGCCTTTTCAATTTTGTCTAACTGACCTTGATAGAAATTGTTACATATGTTCATGTCCTGGGTAGATGTCTCAACTGATTTTCTGATAGTGTCCACCATGATCTCTGCCTCTCCTATCTTCTTGATATGCTCAGAGGTGAAATTTACTCTGTCCATGCAATTTGCTATGACTTTCTTACCCTTAGCTACCAATTCTTTCAATATGGATTGCCCAATCTTTAAATATTTTAAGTCTAAGGTAAAATTATTTACCAATTCATTCAATCTTTCCTTTTTATATTCATCTTCTGCAATTCTAGTAGCAGAGTCTACTAGGTCTGTAAAGTGTGCTTTGAAGCTTGTTAAAATGTCATTGACATCTTCAACGGATTGAATCTTGGCTACTTTCTTTTCTGCAGGTACTAAATCATTTAGAATGTTAACTAACTCCAAGAAAATAGGGTTCCTCATAACCTATTTTTCTTTTGCCTTATCCATAGCTAGCATGCTGATCTTTATTAAGTCTTCTTCTCCCCATGCATCTAGACTTGCCGAGTCAGGAGTTAACCTTGACAACAATGAAGTGGATGGTAAAGTGGATGGAGTGAATATAGTATTTTGAGTGGTATCCATGCATTCACTCTTTATTGGAATCTCCTTGATTGGTGTCTCATTATCTTGAGTATGTTTTTCTTCATTCAAGTCTATTGGATCATTGGAGGGAACTTCATCCTGTTGTACGAATGTATTATCAGTGCACATCTCTTCAGTGCTTACAAATGTTTTATCAACTTTGTCCTTGTCATTTTCAGATGTTGTCATGGATATCTTGATATTATCAACCATTATAGTATCTTTTGAGTCTTTTGTTATATCATAACTTATTGTCATTGAGGGTGCTGAAACCTATGGACCTGTCATAGGTGCATTTTGAATTACTGGTTCTATTACCTGCTTGGGAGGAGATGGAGTTACCTTTGTTGTAGGCACCATTGATGGATACATGTTTTTATCCATAAACACTTGTGCAAATGCCTTTTCATTTTCTTTTCCTATCTACTCATACTCTTTGTTCATAATCTGAAGAGTCCTTGTCTTGGTTCTAAGATGAGGCTTCACCAGATCTAATAGAATTGTCTTCTCATCATGTGAGCATACATGGAGAAGATTATCCAATGTTTCTTCTCTTATCCTCATGTCTTCCTCAATTGCATTTCTCTTCATTATTTCCAGTAAGTTCCATAACTTATCAGGTGTCACAGTTTTGAGTTCAAGAACTAACTTCTTAAACTTGATCACGTGAGACATGATCATAGAATGTATCTCAGTTTTATCTATCTCTTGATACTTTTCATAAACCTTAGCAAGTGTGTCTAGTCTACCTTCATTAACAATTATGTTCTTCAAGACATTTAGAATAGGTCTGAATCCTACCTCAGGAGGAGCTTGAGTGTTCCTTGTTGTGCTCCATGTGTTCCTTGAGGATGGGTGATTTGTGGGTGCTTGCTTCCTTCCTCTAGACTTCTTGCTTGGTATAGAAGGTGGAGATGAGTCTAGGTCAATGGTGGTAGAGGGCGTAGAGGTGCTCTCTACTTTCTTCTTCTTCTGGATGTCATCAATCTTCTTAATTTCTTTGGCTATCTTGGATTCTCTATCTTTGTCAAGATCTTCTTGAGTGACACCATGAACTTTTAGAATGCTAGATGTAATATTAAATTCTTTTCTTTTGTTATCAGCACTATATAATATAGAATCAACTGCATTAGTCTTCTCTCTGTAAGTGCCCCATCTTGACTCATTGGGATCTTTGGGCATAGAAAAAAGGACCTGTGCATATCATTATAATACATGTTCCTCCACTTCATACCCAAGTGGATAAATCCATTTAGTTCTAGGATCAACTGCCTCCATGCAAGTGTAGTCAGTTTCTACCATGAAACATATGGTTTCCTTATACTTTTCAACAATCTTCTCAGGTATCCTGAACCTCTTCTGCATCTTGATCCTGAAATATTTGATGTCCATGTCCATAGTATCCTTTGCACTACGCTCTAATGTGGCTTTAAGTGAAATCTGAGACATAGTGGATTTGTTTCTGTCTAAGTACAAATTTGCAACCTTACCAACAATATGGAAGTATAGATAGATAATCAAAGACCCAAACCTGAATGTCTTTCTTTTGTCATGCTTGATAACTCGAATGTTGTCAATCAATTGAGCATGCAATATCTCACATAGATTATACTAATTTTTATCCTTCACCATTCTGATAGCTGCTAGAATAGTTTCTGTAGAGAAACTATTCAATCTACTTGCTTGCTAGAACTTGTAACCAAGGATCATAGTTAGAAGCTTTATGTCATATTCCTTGATAGGATCAACTATCATATTGCACCTATCACTTCTAGATAGGCATGCTTGCTCAACCTGTTTCTTGACATCCTTGCCAGTAGGTAGAACTGGTCCAGTCTTAGGGAGTCCAGTTAATTCATGGATTAGGTCTGTAGTAATGCAGACGAGGACTTCACCAATCCAAAAAAGATCATCATAAATCCTACTCAACAAGATTTTAACCCAGTCTGATTTGTAGAATTCATGCGCATTCGAATACTCAAAGATAGGGTTGTCTATGAGGTGCACATATTCATCCTTGAATGAATAGTCTGGTTTCATCATTGAAGCCATGAGAATGGCTATACTATTATCTCCAATTGTTTCCTTTTTACAATAAATGTACGCGTGGTTGTCTTCAACGTGAATGACACCTAATAGAGTTTTGGAGAAAGATCCTTCCACATCATCTAGTATGGATTTAAATGGATGCCTCTTATATACAAATATCTTCCTCTCTGCAATGTCAAATACAACTAGAGTCACCATACTTACTTGATGATTGATTAAATAGGGTTTCACAAAAATTTGAAATGGCACGACTGCTAGGGTTTCATTTCAAATTATTAACCTTGCTTCTTAACCACAAAATCTGTTATGCTTCTATGCTTTGATTCTTAGTTCTCCTGTGCTATCCAAATTCTATGATCTCAAATGCAAATGTGAAGACGATCGAACACTTACATCTTTTTATAAAAGTTACTACATTTAATGTTTGCAACCGTACATGGTTTTCACAGATAATATCAAACTTTGTTTTGAATGCATTATAGATAGTGTGTGTATGCATACTTCTATATCATGTGATCATAAACATGAATCCATAGGCGCATACTCAAAGGTGAGTATACTAGCCATGCAGGGGTTTCGAGCTAGAATAGCTCCCCGTAAGACCAAGAAGGTCTATTCAACCAGAAATAGAGGATGCATCCATTGTGGATGCATCAACTACTTTTTCAACATCATTGTCCTTCTTTACTTCAACCCAAATTTTGCTTGAATCTTATTTTGCTTGAACAAACTTGACTTCTCCTTCTTCTTCAAATAGTGATTTCTTAGGATTCTCTTGTTTTTGAGTTATGGATCTACAGAACCTTGAGATGTGTCTAGCCTTTCCACATGTGTGAAAAATGATAGGAGGTCTGGTGTTCTTGTTCATCATGTTGCACTACTTTGTTGTCTGTCCATTGTAATTACATATCTAACATGTAATGTTCTGTAAATTTCTTTGAGGCTGATTTCTCTGATTGTTTTGATTCATTCTTCTCTGATTCTACTGTGACTGATTTCTTTGATTTGTTCTGCAATGTATAGCCATGTTACCAAACTTATTATAGGAGTAACAATAACCATTGAAAGGTATTACCTATTTAAAATCTCTTTCCAAATGACCATGTTTATTGCATGCATAACAAGTTCTATTAACTTGCTTGATTTCTCCTTTAGGTGGATCTGTTTTAATCTCTGCAACAATTTCAAATTTATTTGCTTTGAAGATGCTTCATGTTCTTTCTTTCTTTCTTCTAATGAATTGATTTCAATTTGTGCTACACTGTATCCAAGACTAGTAGTGTCACCTTTTTGCTTTTGTGCATTGAGCTGAGATTGAAGTGAATCAGAACTTGTGTGGAGTTT
>MU227252.1:677359-702090 GCA_018584345.1 Thuja plicata | reverse complement strand
TTCAATTTTATCTTTCAGAGACATGTTCTCTTCATTTAGCTTTTTGACCATTTTCCCTAAATCACTTGTAGAACAATCTTTCAAATCTTTTCTCAATTTCTTGATAAGCATTTGTGAGCCATCAACTCTTAGTCTAAGTTATTCATTTTCTTTTTTAGATTTGTCTAGATCTTCAAGAGCTGCTTCAAGATTATTTTTCAAATGTTTTGCTTCTATTGAGCGCATGATCTCCTCAAGTGGTTAAACTTTCATTTAGAGGACCAGAGCTCTGATACCAATTGTTAGAAACACTGAGAGGGGGGGTGAATCAGTGTTTGTCTATTTATTTTATTTCAGCAACTTAAACATAAATCAAACATACATCCAATGAAGCTCAATATAAGAACACATAACACATGATATGTTTATAGGGAAACCTTGATCAGAAGAAAACCCTGATGGGAATTAGTACCCACAAATATTGCACTAGTATAATGAACCTGTTAAAGTTCCTTTGCCCTGTTAGGAGCAGTCTTTACAATCCAAGTACAAATACCTTGTTAGGAGTCTTAGACCCTGTTAGGAGTCTATTACTAAACCCTATTAAAGGTATATGGCTCACTTCCTAGGCTCATTTCCCAATAAGATGAAGGCTACAACCTTCTGATAGTTGATATACACTATATCAAAATGAACTGCTCTAATGACACTGCTGTCTGATCAATTCCATGTATGCACATATGCCCTTACTCTTAGAGAGATTTATCTCATACTGACTTCATCATACTTCTCTTCTATATCTTTGTCATGAATTTTATTTGACACTTGTAACATAACTTTACATTACATACTTATATGTTGAAACCCAAATAGACGCGACCCAAAACAAGACTTATGGTCGGCCCTAAAACATAATACACAATGCTTCAGAGCAATTTGACTTAAGTGTGTTTACAAAAATGCTAAAGACATAATTGCAAACATATAATCAAAGGTGCTTGGCTGTTACATAACAAAATAATATACGCTGATCAAAACACTTAGTCAGCTTTCATGCTCTGTCTTCTGGACTACTGGTCTACTGATCCGTCTGTAACTTCTCCGTACTATCATGTCATACCATGTGTGTCTAGACTTAGTATGTAGACATCACATAGAACATATATCTAAATGCGCATACTTTGATTCGATCTCTCGCATGTGCGCTGATGTGTTGATCGATGTATATCTCTGCCTACCCTGTATTCCATACTTAGTCATTTATCTTCTAAGTTATCTTTGACAGAAACTTAATATGACTTTGTTGCCATGATGACAACACAAAATAAGTCATGTATCCTCTAGGAATCAAATTTACAATAGTTAGAACCAAAGACCTTTGCAGAATCTATCAAAGATGATGGATGGATGAAAATAATGGAAAAAGATCTAAATCAGATAGAAAAGAACCAGACATGATAATTAGTATGTAGACCGATGGATAAAATATGATATGAATAAACTGGGAGTTCTAGAACAAGATGAATTAAAATGGAGAAGTCACAATAAAAAAGACAAGAGTGGTTTGCAAAGGTTTTCCACAATTTTTAGGTGTTGAATAGGCCAAATAACTGAGAGGGGGGTGAATTAGTTATTCCCACTCAAATTTACAAAATTTTATCTCTGTTGGTTAGCACTTAAATAGCTCCAATAATAGCTTAAGATTTGTCAGTTTAACATATTAAACATCCAAAGAAAATATAAACATGAAATTCACAAGAACACTAAAATAGAGAACACCAACTTTTACGTGGAAACCCCAAGATGGGTAAAACCACAGAGAAGCTAATTCTCATGAAATATAAAAACATTTGTTAAGGTGACACCGAAAGGTGATTTGATACAAAATCTCACTGCCATAAATACTCAATGCAAGAAGGCTCACTACCAATACACAAGGGATCATCTCCATAAAGCTTACTACTAATACACAGGGGCTCACTTTTGGAATATATGAAAAGGAATAGAATCCACCTATAAGATCTACAAAATTCTATGCATGAACACGGATATCCTTCACATGAATTCATAGTCACTTCACATATACTTCACATAAGAAACACATGCATACACACTACTTGTGTCCATGACTTACTTATACAACACTATTAGATCCACAAGGCCAACTTCACAATTTAAAATAGGTTGCACCAAAACATTCCCATGGTGGGAAGGAATGAAATGAGCACCACCTTGACCAATACAACATGTCATACTACACAACACCTTATCTAAGGTACATGTTACAAAACAAAATCTAAGACCAAAACACATCCACCAAGGATTGATCATAAAATCTACCACAATGTAGATTCTAGGGACTAAAAGCTATCGATGAACATGCCAAGCACACCAACTGATATACCAAACACTCCAACTGATAAATCAATCTATGGGTACACAACAACCGAGACAACATAAGTCAATATATGAGTATGTTGACATCAATGAAAATCATTAATTACAACACCATTGGAAATCATCAACTTCACATTCTAACAATCTCCCCTTTGTCATTGATGACAATATTCATCAAAAAAAGCATAGAAACAACCCAAAAAACATGAAACTTCTCCCACCTTTAACAACAATGACAAAATAATAGAAAAAACTCCCACTTGTTGAAATAATCTTCTCCCTCTGAGAGGAAGCCTCCAAGAACCAATCCATAAATATATAGCTATGGAAAGTATTGGATCAATCCACACACTGGTGCACCTAGTGAACACTAAGAAGGGGCAAAACCCCCAACTTCCCTCTGAGATATTCAAAAGTATCTTTGGAAAAAGGTTTGGTGAATATATTTTCAATCATCTTGTTTGTGGGTACATACTTAGTCCTTACTACACCTTCTTCCACCTTCTCTCTAATGAAGTGATATCTAATGTCAATATGTTTTGTTATGTAATGCATTACTAGATTCTTTGACATACTAATCACACTGGTATTATCAAACATGATAGGAATTATTCCATCAAAGCTGATTCTTGTATCCTGTAGTATCTATTTCATGCATAACACCAAACTAAAACATGAGGAAATTGCAATATACTCTGATTCAGTAGTAGATAATGCTACAAAATCCTTCTTCTTGCTTGACCAAGCAACTAACCGGGAGCCAAGAAAGAATGTTCCATCACTCATACTTCTTCTATTATCAAAATAACCTTCCCAATATGCATTTGTATATGTTGTCAGTGAAAAATATGATTTTTTACGGGACCATAAATCCATATTGTCTATCTGTTTTAGGTATCTAAAAACCCTTTTTACTGCCATAATATGTCTCTTTCGATTCTTGCTAAAATATGGATGCCAAACATGCTGCATACATAATACTTGGTCTGGTAGCAGTCAGGTATAACAAGCCTCCAATCATCAACCTATATAGACTTGTATCTTCTTTTAGTGATTCATCTTCCTTAGTCATCTTGTTGTCGGTAACAATAGGAGTGCAAACATGCTTTGCATTTTCTAAACCATACTTCTTTAGTAAGTCCTTCACATACTTGGATTGAGATAAAAATGCCTTCGTTGTTCTTACAACTTGCAATCCAAGAAAGAAATTTATTTCTCTTATCACTTTCATTTCAAATTCCTTATGCATTTCTTCTACAAACTTCTTGCGTAAGTCATCTTTGTTGTGAAAGATGATGTCATCAACATACATAAAAATAATCAAAATATTTTCTGGATTTACCTTGAAGTATAGATTTTTGTTGGCCCCTCCTTTCCTGAATCTTAGACTGATCAAGTATTTGTCTATTTTACCATACCAATCTCTAGGTGCCTCCTTTAGCCCATACAATTCCTTCTTCAATCTACAAACAACGTTAGGATCCTTTTCTGATTTGAAACCTTCTTATTGTTCAATTTATACTTCTTCCTCCAGTTCTCCATTTAGGAATGCAAACTTGATGTCTCTCTGATAAAATTTGAATTTATTGAATGATGAAAATGCGAATAAAATCCTAATAGCTTCCATCTGAGCAATAGGAGCATAAGTCTCCTCAAAATAAAAAATTTTGTAACCTTTGCAAACTAATCTCGCCTTGGTTCTTACAACATTTCCATTCTCATTCATCTTTTTCTGGTACACCCATTTTGTACCTATCACATTTTTGTCTTTTGGTATGGGAGATATGATTATTTTCTATGTGATTTAGTTCTTCCTTCATAGAATTAATCTAAATTTAATCTTTACAAACCTCTACTACAAACTTAGGATCAAATTTAGAAAGTAAACACAACAAAGCATGATCTCGTGTCTCTTTACTTCTGGTAATAACTCCATTGTTCTTATCTCCAATAATCTGATGTTCTAAATGATGCTCTATATATTCCTTGGTTTCTTAGTAGTGGATGTTAGTGTTGGTGTTGAATTAATGCCATCTTCCTCTTTATTTTCTTCTTTTCTTTGCTCTTATGCATTATATTCATACTGAATGTACCTTTCAGGAACCTTCTGAAAATCTTCATCAAGCTTCACATTTGCGCTTTCCAAACCTGTTCAGTCTTTTATAGTAGCACCAATATGCCTTGCTTCTAGTAGAATAGACCACAAATATTCCTTCATCAACCCTGTTGTCAAACTTTCCAATATTATCTTCATCTCTTCATATATAACACTCGCTTCCAAAAATATTTAAATACTTTACTGTTGGTACTCTTCCATGCCCTAATTCATATGAATTCTTGCCATACTTTTTCCAGTATAGAACTCTATTTTTTTATATACAAAATTATGTACTACTTCTTTCTAGTATATCTCTAATATATTTTCTTCTCTCAACATTTTTCTAGTTGCTTCATGAATCGTCCAATTCATCCTTTCCACAACACCATTTTTCTATGGTGTTCTTGCTACTGAAAACTATCTCTTAATACCATAATTTTCACAATAAAAATGCATTAGATGTAAATTATTCACCTTTATCAGATCTCAAATACTTAATGTTTCTACCACATTTAATCTCAACTCTAGCCTTGAATATATTGAAATTCTCAAATGCTTCAGATTTATCTCTAAGAAATGAGACCCATGTCATTCTTGAATAATCATCAATGAACAGTATAAAATACCTTTCACCTTGAAAAATTCTTGTTCTAGTCGGACCACAAATATCACCATGCACAATCTCTAGAACACTAGTAGATGAATGATCTTTTGCCTTTAATTATTCTCTTCTCTTCTTCCCTTCTTGACAACTCTTGCAAATGATTTTTTTTTGGTTTGCATAGTCTAGGTAAATCTCTCACTGCATGAGATGAGATTATTATCATCAGATTAAAAAAATTAATGTGACACATCCTCCAATGCTAGAGTCAACTATCATCGGTTTGAGATAATAAGAAACATCCTTTAGATGCTCCTTCTAGCTGGTACATATTACTTCATGTTCTCTTTCCTATAGTAATTATATCTCCACATATCTTCCTGATTTCACATCCTTCATCCTTGAAAACAACATCATAATCATTCCCACACATTTTTCCAACACTCAATAGACTACGATATAAACCTTTTACATAATAGATATTGTCAGTGTCATTCTTACCATCAAATATAAAATATCCTTTACCAATAATGTAGGTTGCCTTATCATCGCCAAATCTAACAACACCACCATCATATTTTCTAAGTGATACAAATTTAATTTTATCTCCACTCATATGATGAGAGAAACCACTATCAATTATCCAATAATTCTTGTTACTTCTAGCATATAAAGCAGTCTCAACATTATCATCATCTTTAGCACAGATGTCAGTCATATCAATTTTAGATTTCTCTTCTTCTTCAACATAAAACAAGCAATCCCCAGTCTCTGGTTCATCATCTGAGATACTAGCATTTTCATTCACATAGTAAGTCTTTTATTGAATCTTTTGAACTTCTATCTAGGATATTTATCATGAAATATAGTATCCAAATGACCAATATTACCACACCTAAAGCATTTTACGGGTAAAATACCTTTTTACCTGTGGGTACCTTTCTTCAATCTTCTTACAAAGTTAGCCTCAAAATCTTCTTCATCATCACCGTCAGGATCATCTTCTAATTTTGTATCTTTGAATGTTGTCTCTAATCTGTTCTTTTATCTTCCAAACTTCCTCCGATCAAGTGTGGTCACGGTACCAAAAATTCTTCTTTAGTAAACTTCTTTGGATCATACACCTCTTCAATTGCTGAAATTTTGTCATTGTAACTTTTTGTTGCAGGGGTGCCTCTGGAAATTCATCCAAGGTGTCTATTGATGAGGACACAGATGATGATGATGGATTAGGATTGGAAGGGAGCTGGTTCATCAGAGCATCTTGTTGGGACTGTCTGGTGGATTGTGGTCTTTGTAGTTGGTTCTCCTCATGGGTCCCCTATTTTGGTAATGCATTCCAGCTGCGGAGGTTTTTCTTCCTGGGCAATCATTTTTGTATTCTTTGGTTGCCTCTATGTTGAGTTTTTTTTGCGTGTTTCTTTCTCAAAGCTTGTGTTTATGATGCTAGCTTATGATACTTTTCCATTCCTTGGATTCCTTTTTGCTAGAGGGTTGTGGTTTTTTTGTGGTGTTGCGGTTGTTTTTTGGAGTGTAGTGACATGCTTTGGCTCAAGTTTATTCCTACTTGGTCAGTGTGGTTCTTGAAAAGTGAGGCCTCTATTTATGCTTGCATGGCTCATCTTGGTCCTTGTTTTTCTTTGTTCCCTACTCAGTGCTTATCATTCCTTGGTGGTCACAGTGGAGGTTTTTTATGGGCCTAGTTTTCTCTTTCACTAAGCTCTATTGTGGGGAGTCACTTGTGTTTCTCATTTTATTTCAATGTCTATTCTTTGAAGTTGGACACTTCTTCAGGTGGGTCCTTTATGACCCCTTTTGAAGCCCATGCTTACCTAGTTTTACACTCTACGGGTGTTGAGGAGCTTCCTTGGTGTGGCTTCTTTTTTTAGAATGACTATGGTAGAGATCCTAGTTTTTTGGGGTTGTTGGATGCCTTTTGTGCTGGTTGTGTAGTTGATGTTGGTACCCTCCCTAGTGCTAAGAATGATGGTTTGTGATGGAGGAGTTTTAGAATGGGTTCAGTATTTTTTACCAATGTTGTGGTACTTCTCTAGTATTGGGATATTTTTCCTTTGAGGGTTGGGGTTCTTCTATTTGTAGGAGTGGGGTTTCTTGAAAGTGATGATTTTCTTTCGAGAGGGAGCATTGATGATTTCAATCTTTTTTCCTCCCATCTCTTCTTTAGATTTCCCATTCATTTGAAGATGGTTAGTAGAGGGGCTTGTTCTTTGGGAAGACATCTCTATGTGGGGGGTTTCTTTCTTGGAGGTGGAGGATGGATGTTGGATATTTTCTTATTTTCTTAAGAGGGTGGGCTTAGACGGTCTCAGTTCATCTACTCTCCCTCTTCTCTTCAGTGACCTTCCTTCGTTGGTGGTGTCTTCTTTGGGTGGTGGTATTTGGTGTATTCGTTGGGGTGTTCCCTCTTTGTGGGTTTTTGGGTCCCTTTTGGTTGAGATGGAGAGGTTGGCTAGCTCTAATTTTTTTAAGTTCCAATGCCTTGCTGATCTCAGGTTGTCTATCTCTCTATGTATCCTTAGGTGTCCATTCTAGCTAGAGGTGATCCCCATTTTTAATTTTTTGGGTTTCTTCTCTTTATAGGAAGGTAGTTTCATGTTTGTAGAGGTTGGGAATTTGGTTGGTGTTGATTTTCTTAATAAAGGGGGATTTTATGATTTCAGTCCTTTTGACTTCCCTCTTCTCTTTGTGAATACAATTTTGCTGGAGGTGGCTCCTCCTATTGGTGGTGTTTGGTGCTAAAGTGTGGGTGGTCTTATTTTATGGGATTTTGTGCTTCTATTAGCTAAAATGTGGAAGTTGGAGTCATCTAGTTTTTTAAGTTAGGGTGCTTTGATGATCTCAGTGTCTCTAATCTTCCTTGTCTCTTATGGGTCCCTTTCCTACTCAAGATGTTTCCCTCTGATGCTGGTGTTTGGCCTTTGGGTGACTTCTCTTCAAAAGGAACCAGTAATCTCATTAAAGAGAAACCTTTGGTCAAACACAAGCACAACTTCACTCCATTAGGTGAATCATAAAAATAAACTCTTAATACTCTTATGGAAAATAAATTGATCACGTTTCTAGACAACTCCAGACTGTAAGAACCTGAGGTAAAACCATAATGGTGGAGCGGTAATGACTACGGTGAGTTCCACAGGAACAAGGGACACAAAACAAAGAATTGTATGAGACTCAAGCATGAGATCTAAGATATCATTGAAAATGAAACAATTACGGTTGGAAACCATGCCATGAATGTTGATCATAAGGCATTTAAAAATCCCTTGCCTAAGTATGAGAAACGGGAAAGATCTAAACAAGGTTCTAGAATCAACCACACATATGGAACCAATGATGATAACGTTAGTCAATTTCTTTAGCCAGTCTCTTCTGAGTATTATAATGTAATTATTTTCAAGAAAGACAAGAAAGAGTCTAGAGTAGCTAACATTGTGATGCACGCATAGGAAAATGTCACCTTAAGAGGAGCTGGACCTTCCAACCCCTCTACGTCTAGTAACTAATTATCATTGTTAAAACCATCTACATCAACCAAAAAAAAACCAGTTGTGACTAAATCTAATGTGTCATATTTCAAACAAATGGTCAAATATCAGTCTTTGAATTTCCCAAAATATGTCTAGCTCACTGAGAGATTCTAGATAAAGTCTTGTCAACTGCCAATATCCCTAAGGACTTGGACTTGGATCTATTTCAATCCATGGTGGGTCACTTGACCTCACCCCACTACCTATCATTTTTGAAAGAAGATGATAATTATTTGAGTCACCCTCACAATCTACCCCTGCACATTGAAGTCATGATCCACAAGCATCGTATCAAATGAGTCTTGATAGATGGAGGCATAGGGTTGAATATATGTACTTACAAGATGATATAACAACTAGGTTTTTGGAACATGCCATAGATCCCAAAAAGAAGACAATAATAAAGGCATATGATGAAAAAGAGAGATCTTCCAAAGGTTTGATGATTCTACCTATCAGAGTGGGTCCTGTAGAAAGATAGGTCAGATTTCAAGTATTGGATCTTCCACTAGCATACAATATTTTGTTGGGAAGAGCATGGATCCATGAGATGTAGGGTGTCTCATCTACTTATAACCAATGCATCAAGTTTCCTTTCAATAGTGTTAAAGTCACCTTTACTACAAATACAAGTTATGCTTGCAATGCACTGAGACAGTCGACTGACACTCTCATTCCACACAATAGAGAAGCTTCGAATTCTGATTCAACCAAGGATTTGATGAAAGAAATGGAGAAGAAGCTAAAAATAAAAGACATTGGTATGGGTGGATACATGGTAGAACCTGTTCTATCATTGGCATCTCTTCCTACATCACCTAGGTCTTATGAGAGACCTTTAGAAGAGATGAAACCATCAACTACACTAGCTAAGGTAATCTATGATGGTAGCTTTATCCAATAAATTGTACCGCTAGAGGATGAAAATGAAGAGAAAGCTATATTGGAATGGTTGTATAGATAACCTGAAGATAATGATGTAAAAAATTAAGAGATCTCCCACAAAGAAATATGGAAAGGGATATGAGTTGGTTCAACGTATGGGTTATTCAGGAAAAGGCCCTATAGGGTCTAATTAAAATGGTATCGTGGAGCCCATATAACTCAAGTATAGAATCTCTAAAGATACAATTGTCTTAGACTTCTTATCACTAAAGAAAGGAGAAAGAATGACACACCCCTTGTAAATGGGATGACTCTGATGAGGAAGATGAATATCCTTATCCTATTCCTTCGTGTTTCCTATATCTCCTTAATGTGGATAAAGAGAAAATCCACAGATAAATTCTACTGAGAAACAAATCCTAGAGGAACAACTAGTAGTTCATGATCAAGCAGAAGCTTCAACCTCCTAGAAAATTCCTGATGAAGGAGAAGAGGACATTACCATAGAAGAATTCCTGGGAAGGACTCATCCTAATTTGGGTCAAAGGGTAGAATTCACTCATGTTTTAGAGATGGTAAACCAAAATTAAACATACTCAATGAGTATGAGTTTGATATTCTATCTAAAGAAACCCTAGATAAGGAGGTTGATACAATGCAACAATGTGTGGCCCAATTCAAGGTATTAGTTCTGATGAATTAGATTCTCAAATCCCTGATAGGGGCTTCGATGATTCCGTTAGGGCTCTTACCAATTTGAACACTACTATATAAGGTACTAATCTAGGACTCTATTTAATGATCCAAGTCTATGACGAACATACCCTGAATACCCTTGAACCCGTCGAATCCCTACCACTCATCCATCCTGAACTCATTGACTAGGCTTTACAAGAGCAACCCATGAACATGCCCACATTTCCCAATGAGTATGCATTAGCCTGTTACCTCAATGTTGTTGAACTTGTCACCTCTTCCACCAATGAACCAAACATGAACATGACTGAAGAAGATATCAAGTACCTCAGTCAAAAAATAAAATAGAAAAGAAAGAAATGTTCTGAAGGCAAAAACCACATTGTGGCGGTTTTAGAACATAAAATGGTAAAAACAAAAGATGCATCCAATGGTGAAAATCTCTCTAAGGTGTCAAAGGATAGAGTACTTGATATCTTTCTTATTCACTTGTAGGAGTGATCATCAGTATTGATAGAACCAACATAACCTGTGAATATTGAAACTAAGGAGCATTCACATATAATCCATCTAGCACAATCACTATCGACATAGGAGTTTAAATAATTCACTGAATTCTTCAAAGAAAATAAAATCAACTTTGCATGGACTTACTCGGATATGCTAGGATTATATCTGGATCTCATAATGCATCATCTCTCAATTGTGCCTGGAGTCAAACCAGTGAAGCAAAAATTTAGAAAGATGCATCCTCATGTTTCTCTACTAGTGAAAGTAGAGTTGGAAAAATTTCTCAATGTTGGGTTCATTAGGGCCATTGATTACGCAAAATGGATCTCGACCATTATGACAATATAAAAAATAGATAAGTCCATCCCAGTGTGCACTGACTTTAGAGATCTCAATAAGGCATGTTCAAAAGATGACTTTCCTCTGCCCAATATTGACATGATCATTGATATGATCGCTAGATACAATATGTACTCCCTAATAGATGACTTATTAGGATATAATCAAATCAAAATTTCCCCCAAGGATAAAGAGAAAACCACATTCACATGTTCTTGGGGGACCTTTTATTGGAATTTCATGTCATTCAGATTGAAAAATGTCGATTCTACCTACCAGGGAGCTGTAACAATGATCTTCCATGATAT
Organism: Thuja plicata; assembly: GCA_018584345.1. Lineage (NCBI taxonomy): Eukaryota > Viridiplantae > Streptophyta > Pinopsida > Cupressales > Cupressaceae > Thuja > Thuja plicata. Next base: position 690,729 of record MU227252.1, on the reverse strand, counting down.
GATGCACAAAAACATGGAGGACTGTGTGGATGATACTCTTGTGAAGACCTTGAAAATATCCACACATTTACAAGATCTAGGAAAGATCATAGACATAATGGAACAATTTAGGCTCAGGTTGAGCCCAAATAAATGTGCATTTGGCGTAACATCTGGTAAACTCTTGGGATACATTGTCTCAGTAAAAGGAATCAAGCTAGACCCTACAAAGGTACATGAAATCATGGAGATGCAACTGCTAAAGGAAATTAGTCAAATGAGAATGCTACAAGGAAGGATTCAATCTATCAAGAGGTTCATCTTGCAACTGACAAATAAGGCACAACCATTTACAAAAAATTTATGCAAGGGAGTGACCTATCAATAGGATGAGGAACGTGACAAGAACTTTAACTAGATTAAAGTATATTTGGAAAATCCACCAGTGCTTATGTTGTTAGTAATAACTAAGAGTATGGGGGGGTGAATCAATGGCCTCAAACATTTATCCTTCAAACTTTAACCACCAATCAATAAACCTCAAATTATTATGTCCCTACAAGATGGATGCCATGAAATACTAATAATGATCAACTGTCTGTCAATTTTCTCTATCAATCCTTATTATTTCTTGATTACTGATAAGTAGTATAACTATTTACCAAAACTTAGTTAATAAGTAGAGTATACCGATCAATCCAGAGTTAGCTATGTAAGATACAAAACAATAATGAAATGAATCATACACACATAACACATGAATTTTTAATGTGGAAACCCTTTTAAGGGGAAAACCACTGGGACCGGTACCCTGAATTTTCACTCTTCTAAAGTGAGCCATGTTAGGATCCAACCTTGTTAAAGGTTACAAACACACTGTTAAGTGCAACCTTGTTAGAGGATTTTATACATAGAGGTTGTCACTTAGCATCAGGCATCTTTTGCTACCATCCTTGAATCAGCCTCCTCTTAGACTGTCAATAGGTATCAGGAAAATCCAATGCTACTTTCATGAATCAACCTTTTTGGCACTCCTTGGGATGTACCTCAATATATAGAAGACTGTTAAGTCCTGATCGGTTAATAGACTTGATGCTTCAATGGTTAAACTGAAACACTATGACATGTTCATATTGCAACTTTGATTTGCAGATTTTTAGATATATTTAGGTACATTACCTCTATGATCAATGCATCAATTCAATCCTTTGTGCTCCATACTTTCTGCTCTGTGATGTTGTCCTTCACTGTTCGTCGGTGTCTACAGAATTCCTTAGCTCTTCCTTCAGCTTGATTGATCAGGAATGCATGAATTTGTTCTTCATCAATTTCTCTTTAGCATCCTCTTTCTATTCACTCCCCTTAATCACATTCGTAAATGAATTAAGCTTGTCTCTTATATAGACATAATATTCATTGTTTCTTGATTCTTGATTCTTGGTGTGAAAAAAATCCAACCAATTAGATTTAAAGCATAACTCTTGATTTGTCTCATATATATCTTCTTGCTAACTGTACAAATCAGCTTTAAATCAATCACTTATCTCTGGTTGAATAAAACAAAGTAAACAACCAGTTAAGTCTATATTTAGCTCTGCCAGCTAGATATTTTGTCATTTTCTGAACTTTCTGTTCTGTTGGTCACCACTATAGTTAGTTGTCGGTGACAACTGACAGTTCCATCAGTGAGACTCCAGTAAGCTTCATGATCTCCATCCGTCGGGCATCATTGGAATTTCACTCGTCAGGCAACCTTCTGAATTTTCTCGTTGGGCATCACTATGGCTTTTCTTCGTTGGGCAATACTATGCTTCTGATCATCTGGTATCACTGTGACTGTTCTTCTTTTCTCTGACCATCGGTGTGCACTCCATCGGTGTTGTTTGTCACTAAGTGAATACTTGACTTTTATGAATTGCTGAAAGCATAACCTTTGTTCCATTGATTCTCTAAAGTCTTTGGCATTATGTACATGACCGTACAGATGATATTAAGTTGACATCAATGACAATACACTACATTAACTGATTTAATGCCTTGCATTATCTTCAACTTAACATTTTCAAACATTCAATTTGTTACATATCATTAGATGCCTCCTATACATGGAAACTATTGATTTTGTACATCTCAGCTACTGAACCTTCACTAGGGCATTTCTTGCACAAGAAGATGAGAACAAGAAAGAATGATCCATTTACTACATTAGTAGAACCTTGGTCTCATATGAGATGAAGTATTTAGTGATTGAGAAGGCTTGCTTGAAATTTGTGTTTTCATCTCAAAATTTGAGGGATTATATGTTGTCACACTCTATAAGAATGGTTGCAAAGATTGACCCGCTGAAGTACCTCTTCAGCAAAGCTAACTTGACTGGAAGGTTAGATAAATGGGTCATGCTCCTCAATGAGTTTAACATTGAATATGTCGAATGTAAAGCTATCAAAGGGAAAGCCATTGTAGATCAACTGGATTAATTTCCACTACAAGATGATCAACCTATCAATGTTGATTTTTTGGATGGATCCATTTTTCACATCACTCAGAGATCATGGAAGATGTTCTTTGATGACTCTTTCATGCAACAAGGTTCAGGTGCAGGCCTATTATTTACCACTCCTTAGAGCTAATCTATTCCTAAGTCATACATGATCTTGTTTCCTTGTATAAACAACATAGATAAATATGAATCCTTGGTAAATATAATTAAATTGGCTATTGAATGGAACATTTCTAAGTTTCATATCCATGGTGACTCTCAAATGGTAATCAACCAACTCAATGATGTCAATAGAATAAAGGATGATAAACTCATGCCTTACAAAAGAATGGTTGATGATTTCAAGAATTACTTCACCTTCATCACATTCCAACATATTCCAAGGACATCAAACATAGCTTCTAATGCAATGGCTACACTAGATTCCACACAACAACATGACGGAGACTTCTGCTATGAGTTCCTGGTGAAAGAGCTTCATTTCCCAGATTATAACCCCCAACTCCCACATGATATGTTATATCATAGGACAAGAATCACAGTATGTTCTCATAGAAAAATGACACTTGATCCACAATGCCTCACAGTATGTTCTCATACAAAATTACTTGTATAGGCAAGGAATAGATGGTACTTTTTGTAGGTGTCTAGAAAAGGAGGAGTCCAAACGTGCATTAGTTGAGGTCCACAATGATATTTTTGGTTCTCATTCTAATGGTATGACTCTAGCTCAAAAACTGTTGAGAGATGGTTACTATTGGCAGACATGGAGAAATAAGGAATCAGATACTCCAAGACTTGTAAGAAATGCCAACTGCATGGAAATCTTATACATGCTCCAGCTAGGGAGCTTATTCCTTTTATCACATATTGGCCCTTTCAGCAATGGACATTTGACCTAATTGGGCAAATATATCCATCCTCTTCAAATGGACACAAGTTCATAATAACGACCACAAAATATTTCACTAAGTGGGTTGAAGCAGTCCCACTGACAAAGGCAACAAGACAAGAAGTGACCCTAATCATTTGGAACCACATAATCTGTCGATACGATATCTCTTCATCCATTATAAATGATAATGGAAGGAAGTTTATGAAAAATAATATAGATGAAATTTGTGATAAGTTCAAAATCAAGAAAATTTGTTCTTCTATCTACTATCCACAAGGAAATGGGAAGGTTGTGGCCTCAAATAAGAATATGCTAAAAATATTGCATTGTACTGTGAACAAGTTTGGAAAGGATTGGCATCTATAGATAAATCCTTCACTATGGGCCTAAAGAAAAAGAATCAAAATGCCTATTTGGGAAAAAACCTTTGCTCTAGTATATGGAGTAGAAGCAGTCTTACCCATAGAAGTAGAAATCCCATCTCTGAGGGTTTCTCTAGATAGACTGTTAACAGATGAAGACTACAAAGTCTCAAGACTACAAGAGTTAGAACTGTTGGATGAGCATCACCAAGTGGTGTTTGATCATCTCAGAACATATAAAAAGAGAATGTCAAGAGGATACAATAAAAAGGTCAAGCCTAGAGAGATTCAGGTCAGTGACCTCATGTTGAGAGAAAATCCCCACAATCAATAACATCGAGAATAAAAGGGGAAGTTTGAGCCTAACTGGATGGGTCCTTATATCATCACTGCAAAAATTTTCTCTAGATCCTATCGACTCTCTACCCCAGAAGGATAATAGCTCTAGGAGTGCATCAACACTCTCCACCTAAAGAAGTTCTACACTTGAGCATTATCAGTTTCCAACAACATGTGCATATCTATATGGTCTTGAAAAAGATAGAAAAAGTGAAAAATGTCATGAAGAAAATATATAAATTAAAAATAGAATATCTTCCAAGTAGAATATCTTCCAAGTAGGTGAAAACATGGTAAAAAGGTGCCTTGGTATTAAAAATAGAATATCTTCCAAGTAGGTGAAAACATGGTAAAAAGGTGCCTCTTATACTCAAGCACTCTATTTATCAATTATATTCTTGGCACCCTGTCACTTCATCTTGTGCATAGCTTTTAGTCTCTTTCATGACACTTTGGTTCTTCTGAGAACCCTCAAGGGATGAAACCCATCAGAGTCATAGACTAGGGACAATAAAATTAGCTTTGTCCCAGTAGTCTAAGTCAAGTTATTCATCTTGAATTAGAGTTTGTTACTAGGGGAAAGCACCCCAAATTGATCAAATCTGATGAACCAAAATAGAGTCAGTGTCTCAATCATTCCTGAAGGATAGTTTTCCACTAACACAATATTGTTTTTCAACACCCTAATCAACATTGTTTCTTAACACTACTTCTTACGACACATCTATGTTTCTCAACACACATTAGATAGCACAACATAAACCTTAACAATGGATTAATAACAATCAAACACTATGCACTCACAAGCATGATGGTATTTCTCAATGCCCTACATAGACAAACACAAAATGATCATAAAACTTGCTAAAGATATATTGAAATCTTCTTGGATGCTATCTGTTATCAATGATTTTTGCTGATCTTTTCTTTGATTGTTGCTTGTTGGTGTGGTATTGATGATCTGACAATGTAAACTAAATTAGGTGTGTATGATGAGAGCTTCCACATCAAGATGGAAAAACCTCACATACCTTGACTTCATGTACTTGCATGCTAAGGTGAGGTCAGAACTATCTCCTTGACTGTTATTAATCTTCTTGTTTATGAAAGATCACACTCATGGTTATCTCAGATTTGTATGCCTCGATACTGGTGCACCCTTGCAACATCAACTAGAAATAATATTCAAGTCATCTTGGTGTTTGTTCCTTTATTCTTATGTTGGTTTCACATATTTATCCAATGAAATTCATACTCCTATCCTTATGGTCGCAGTGGCACCAGTAAGGTTTGTATCAATTCCGTTGTTCCAAATGCTCAATGATGAAATATTTCAAGCTCAAACCTAGTGACTGAGTCCTAGGTTGCATTCATGTTAGTTTTTTCATTGTAGTTGCATGGTGTCAGGACAACATAATCTCTCTATCTCTCTCCAATGTGGGATTTGAAGCTTGAATCGATTGTTATCTTCCATTTTCCAAGTGGTCAAGTTACGTGTCTCATTGGAGAGATGATTGAGTACTTGTGTAATTGACAAAAATAATTTCCTAAAAGATATGTTAGAAGTGTTGCATATCATATGCATTGCATTTCATATCCATTGCAGCATATCACATAGCTCATCATATAGATCATTTCACATTGTATATTAATCACATAATTAAGTTGCATCCATATATATGCATCAGAAAAGAAATGAAAAACATTGCAATGGCATTGCATCATCATATCCATCCATTCATAAATCACATAAACATTGCATTTACATACACATATACATAGTCATCCATGAGAAGAATAAGCATACATGATCATAAAATAAATGCATCCAAATAGAACATCATAAGGACATAAAACATCTCATAACATCAGTGAACACAAGTACGATGAGATCAAATCATATGTATCTATATATAATAATCAGTGTGAGGGGTACATCAAAATCTCAAGATATACAAAATATGTTATCAGAGCAAGTCATCGTATACAAGGCCAACAATGGGTACAAAATCAAGAAATATAAATAATGTCAAGAAATGGAGCTAGCTCTTGGCCATATCCTTGGCATCAGCAAGAACATGTGGTGAGGGAGGTGGCAAAGGAATGATCTCATCATCCTACGAGCATACAAGCACCCTCTGATTGAGCCATGTACTAAAAAAAGGGACAACCTGCCTCTCTAATGCAACAAAAAAACTATAGGCTAAAACATAGTAGGATGCCCTACTTGTCTAGTGTGTGGCCACACACTGAATCTGGTCATGCTCAGCAGTCAAGGCGGCAATCCATTGATCCCAATCAACAATAAGATCAACTATTCACTGATCTTGCTTTGCTATGATTTCTTGGGCCAAAACTACCTTGATTTGTAGACCTTAGACCCTCTCTCTCAATGAATGAATAAATATCTTGAGGTTTCCTTTGTATCTAACCCTCCCCCTCACCATCTACCCAATCTTCCTGCTCCCCCCTCCCATCTCGTCATTGTCATACCTTTCATACGACCTTGTCAAAAATGGGGGCATCCTATCCACCAATAGGGTCATCTACTCCCACATAAGAAAATCTACCTCCCTCTCCTCTCCTATGTTACCCTACTAATGAGGCTTCTCTTCTTGAGCTCATACTAGGATATCCTCTTACTTTCCTAGGTGTTTTTGCTAGTATGTTGGATGGGGCAGGGCCTTCCTCCTTAATCCTTGGCACTAAGGCAGTCAGATATGTGAATCATGGGAAGGGGTGTTAGACTATTTGATCCCTATACTTAGGAGTCACACTTGTGTTTGAAATGACCTATAAATAATCCCAAGTAGCATGTTGTAAACCATGGAGCTCTTGCACAGCTTTACAACATAGAAATCAGGCCCCCCATCCCAAATGTATCTCATCTACAAACCTGGCATAAGTTGTAAACTCTGATGATACCACCTAGGTCTTCCTTATTGATGGTGTACCTATGACACCACAAATCTCTCAACTATAGTGGGAGTGTGTTCGATCAGTGGACACATGATGAACATATCCTTGCTCTGGGAACGCCAATCACTGCATGCCTCTATACCCTTGTACGACCTCCACATGACAACTATGAGGTCATCAAGCTGTCATCTCCAATAATTGGTCTTCCCTAGGAGGGGTTGTGTAATATACCCTACATATCTATAAATTAATGGATGCCCATCCTGTCGGACATCATCTATCACAGGCCTACATATGGGTAGGTGCTCCCACACCCAAACCTTAAGAACTAGCATACCTTTTGTGAGGCTCTTGGCCTCACGATATAATATCTCTTGTAGCTCATGGTATAGGTGAGATAAGAAGAAAGAACCCCACCCAAACTTAGCTAGACTATCCAGTAGCTCCTCCAAAATCAAACATCACCCACACTGAAAACCTCGTTGCCCTCCGTCTGGCATGATGAAATAGCCTATGAAACCTTCCATAACATAAGCCATAGGATACTTCTCTACATACCTTCTCATCATGAATTTCACCGTATTTGAAGATGTGATGAAGTGTTATCATACCTAGCCGGTGAGCAGTCTCATACTGGACAGGAGATCCCTTGAAAAGAATATGAAGGATGTGATACACATCCTCGAGTGTCACAGTAATCTCGCCAGTTAGAAAATGAAAAGTATTATGCTTACTATAGAATCTCACCATCTAGCAATTGATCCTATAGAAAAAGAACAACAACACATGAGTACAATGATCAGAATGACCAAATGACAAATAAAGATGCTACAAAAGATGCTATATATGCCAGATTAATACAAAAAAATCAAATTTTGACATTTGGAGGCTTAAAATTGGTCGTTATTTTCCATACAAGTAATTTCATTGACATCTAACCTCATATGAGCATTCACATAGAGCAATATGAGTAATTTTTTAGATACGAGTATGTACACCAAGCCATACAAGAAAATGGGTTACCAAGAATGTGTTTGTAGGACTACAGGGCAGATGACATATAATAATTCTAACAGGATAATACAAGTATCTATTTGGAATTAGTTTCTCATACGAGCCCTCCCCATGACTTGTACAGGAAACTTGGGATCTACAACTAAAAGCGTGCAAAAATTAAAGGAAAATCAGCAAAAATTGACAAAACATGAATAAAAAAGATGGTACTCGTGCACTCACCATTGGTCTGTAGTTTCAAGGTCGGTTGTGGACTCTTTGGCACGCAAATTGATGAATTTTGATGGGGATCACCATTTTTATCAAAGGAGGTTTCGAAGCTCAAATAGGATGAAATGAATTGAAAATGACCATTTTGGCCCTTATATAGGTTTTTGACCAAATTCCCAACTTGGTCCAATTGACATGAAAATTAAACCCCTGGCTAATTTGACTGTCTTGATTCTATTTTTGGGATCGAAATTGAAATCCAAGATCAATTTACTTGTTAAATTTGACAGATGACTTTTCCAGTCAACCACAGTTGACCGCTTGCGTAACCAATCTTTTGGACTTAAAACCAAAGGAAATCTTTCATGCTTTTCTTCCAAGAAATCCATGCGCCCAAATTTTGGTCAAACTTGGTTAAACCTCACCATAATTTTGGTCAAACTTGGTCAACATGACCTAAAACAAGTGCAGAATGTTTCTTAAATGCTTGCAACCTCATCAAAATCAGATCAGTCTCCTCCTACATCATTTTATCATCTGAATTGCATCCAATCACTGGGGCACCTAGTCGTATTTCAGTTTTTCTCCCAAGGGGGCAGGATCATGACATTAAGAATTCAGTGATCACATCATCAAACAAGACCCCATCGCCAGGGGCATCTTAGCTTCATCAAATCACATCAAGTTGAGATTATCTTAATCAAGGGAAACCCAATCAATTATCTTATATAGTGATGGATACACTCAAAACCAGATATATCGGTCTTATACGAGTCATCCATTCCTAAAACCAGACACATTGTTCTAATTACTTTCATCGCTTCAAATCAAATTGAAAATTTTGTTCTATATCTTTTGATTGATTTTCATCCAATCAAGCTCAGAGTTGATTTTCTTTGAAGGAGTGGTTTCATCACTTCACATCAAACTATTCTTCGTCTCATTTCTAACTGTTCTTTGAATCAATGTGTTGATTGCACATCAATTTAAAGAGGGGAAAATGTAATGACCTAACAATGGTGAACTAAACCCTAAGCCCCTAATCTCGATCTCTCATCAAGAAAATCCTAATCTTGATAACCTTAAGATCTAACCTAAAGGCAATTCATGCTCTTTGATCTGATCTGACCTAAACCTTAGGTCATATCCTATAATCACTCTTGATTTACTTGTTTAAATCCTAAATCCTAAAATATTGGCAATTAAACCTTATGTCATTTATTTAATTAAAATCCTAGTATGTTGATTAAATAAATAGATAATTATCAATTAAATGTAAAAAGGAATTAAAATTAATAAATTGAGTAGAAAGAGAATTTAAATCATTTAAATATTCAAAAATGCATTTTTGTGTCATCATTTCAGTTGTCTAAAAATAAAATTAGAAACAAATATTTCTTGTCAAGTTAAAGAAGTCTCTTCTTCTCTTCATTTTGGAAACAATCTAGTTAACTAAAAAATGACTCAGTTAAATCCTCTTTCAACTTTAGAAGTTTCCCGAATGACTAATCAGTCAGTTCAGTTAACTGACTCTCTCAACCAATGGTCTTCCTTGCACATGGATTGTGCTTATTTGAATCAATCTTGTTTGTTCCTCAACATTGAATCTTGATCGTCGGTTTGAGAGAGATTTCTTATAAAGGAATGCTTCATTTTCATCACAAAGGATTGAATAATTTCAAGTAGAGTTATTATTTTATTTTTTTCTCTCATCTTTCATTAAGCGTTTAGTATTTTGCATATTTACATGTTTCAAGCATTTCAATTGGTAATATAGGAATATCTCATTTGGGGTTTTTTAAATGAACGAAGATAATCATTGGATGAATCTTCTTGTACTTTCATCATATATTAATAGTCATTTTCAAATCCTTCATTTAGACAGTGTCAAGTCACTGGGTTTGTAATCATCTAAGAGAAAACTCATACTCCTTCCTAATAGAAGGCAATAGGTCGATTTAGATTAATCTCTTATTTTCGCATTTCAATTCTTTCTTAGAATAACTATGCAATGACCTATTGAAGTGTGCGTTGATAGCTTAGAGGTCCAATTTTCACACACACACATGTGTTCCCTTTTATGAGGCATAGAATTTTGAGGGCGCTGATTTTATTTTGGTAGGGTACTTTGATGATTTTAGTCCTTCTTACTTCCTCCTTTTTTTTGGGCTCCTTTTCCCTAGGGGGGTGAAGTTTTTTCTTCTCGGATTTACGCTGACTTTTCCAATGGAGGTGGAGCCATCTTCTATTAAGGTGGAGATGGTTGTTGGTGTGGGATCCAATCAAAGTTTTATGCGATTTGAAGCTTTGATTGTTTTAATGTCTTATTCAGCCTTGTCTAATCTAGGAATTGGTTCTGGGATCCAAGTCAAAACCAACTGCGGTTTGGGGAACCTTTCAAAACCCCTTTAGTTTTAGTTGGTCTTTTGATTATCAATCTCTTGAATCTGTCTGCAATTATGGTTTTGGGAGTGATGAAAAAACCCAAGGATATGGGTTGGGGTGTCCCTCAAAACCCCAAGATCTCTCTATTCAAAAGGTTAGCTCTTTGATGTGAGGCTTTGGCCCTGTGTTCTGATTTTTGGGCGGATGGTGCTTTGTTGGATTTTATTTATTTATTGTTGATTATTTATTGGTTCTGGGATGCTGGTTAGAAATTAGTTTTCATATGCTTTGTTTCATCATAGTGGGGTTTCAGATCCCCCTCAAATATGCCTTTAAATGGTTTTGGACCCCCTTTAAAACCCATTTTTGCATAGATAAAAAACTGTCTGGTAATGTCATCAAAATATTATCCATGAATTCCTCATTGGTAATACTGCCTCCTTGGTTCTTAACTTCATTAATTACATTCTCAACTCTTTTAAAATAGCTTTTAATGTCTTCACCATCTTGCATTCTCAACTTCTCATAATGTCTCTTAGCTGTAAACATCTTAGATAATTTGACTTTGTCATTTCCTTCATAAATTTCCTTCAAATTTTCCCAAACTTCAAAAGTTGTCTTCAATGAAATAAATTTAGAGAGTTCAATCTTTGATAAATAACTAGTAATAACATACCTCATTTTTTTATTTTCCACACAATCCTCAATTTCATTAAGAGTAGTGTAGTGCCTCTCCCAGTTTCTTTCCACATAACATGCTAATGGATGTGGTTTTGACTCTACATATACTTCTGTGTGGATGTATGAGATATTTGGTGATGCCTTATTTCAGCTTTGGATGCTTTATTGTTGCCCCTTTATGATTGTTTGAACTGACCTGGTGATTCATTGACTATTTATGTATCATTATTTGATGTTGGCATTGTGAGATGTACCCAGTTTATTTTACTCATGTGCTCATTTTTCTATTTTTGCTTTGTTCATGATGGTATTTGGATTTTGATGTGATTTGATGGTGTCACTGAGGTCTACGCTAGCGGCTACTAGATTTTGATTGTATCACAATGTTACTTAGTGAGTACCCATGTGATGTGATTAGTGGTTGCAATATGTGATGCATTTGATTATTGTACCTTATTTTCGTTACCACGACATTGATGATTCATCTATTAGATTATGTTATTGTTAGTGTTTTGATCATATCTGCATGATGATGATTTGAGATATTATTTTATGATGATTATCATAGATATTTGATTATTATGTCTTTTCTTGTATGGATATATAAGTTATTTACATTCAAAGTGTGTGTAAGAAAATACACCTTCATGAAATTAAGATTGAGAACAACAATTCTATGGAAAGATAAAAAAAAATTAATCTAAGAATTGAAGCTAAGAATCTATATCATCTCATGGTTCTCTATCCAAGCTTTTTTAAGAGAGCTCTCAGGCTTAATCTCTCTCAAGGGCAATCCTAGAATGAGATATGAATGAAAAATGAATGCTCAAATCTAGCTAGAATGCTCAAAATGCTCAAAAATGCTCCAAGATTATGTTAGAAAACAACAAATGCTCCTAAACATGATATGCTAAAACGCTAGGCAAATGCTGAAATTCTCTCAAAAGCTCTCAAATTCTCCTCATATGCTCTCAATATGCCTATAGTAAGGATGTTTTTTCTCTTGAAATTCTTGGATCCCAAACACAAAGGAAATGGCTTGTATTTATAGCTTTTTCCCAAGGGTAGGGGGTAGAGTGAGTTGATCATGATCAAAGTTTGGTTAAGTCAAAAGCTTTGAGGTATTTTCAAATGGAGGGAAAGTTGGTTAGTTGTCTCAAAGATATTAGGAATTAAATAACTCCATCATTTAATTAAATTAGCCATGGAAGGGTGATTGGGTTGGATTTGATCTTTTTGATTTGAACTATATAATTGAAAAATCAATTGCATAATTTGATTAATCCCTTTAGGCTTGAATTTAATTATTTGATTTCATGATTATTTGATATTTTTAATTTAATTTGAATTTTGTCCATTTGATTTGATCCATTTGTTTTGCATTGAGATGACATTTTAAGGCATTTGGCTGAGATTTATAGTTTGGAATGTTTGAGGATACACCTGGTCAATTTTTAGGTGTCTACAAATGCCCCTCTTTGAATTGATGTGTGAAGCGCATTGATTCAAAGAAAGATCGATTGTCTTGAACGTTGATTCGATGCTGATGAGCTGATTGACTAATATGAAAACTTGATATGAAATTCTGATATGAAACCCTGATATGAAACCTTGATATGAAATCTTTGATATGAAACCCTGATATGAAACCCTGATATGAAATCTCTGATAATAAACCCTGATATGAAACCTTGATATGAAATCTTTGATATGATGCCCTGATATGAAACCCTGATATGATGCTCTGATATGAAACCCTAATATGATGCTCTGATATGATATTCTGATAAAGTTTGAAATTTAAATGCCCCAAATTTGATATAAGGTATGCTACAGAATCCCAGTTGGATGATATGATGATGCCCCCTCAGAAATGACATCATATTGATCTTAGATGTGAAGATTTTGATGAATATTGTTGATAGAAGAGATCCAAGATATTTTCATTTCTAAAAAACATTGATCTTGGCAACAAAACATGCCCCAGTGTGAAGAGAATTTGATGATAATAGCTATGATTGAGAAAATGTTGTTGATGTTTGAGATAAGGTGATGATGATCGGATATCACTTGATGTCAGTCAGAA
>MU227252.1:649371-673297 GCA_018584345.1 Thuja plicata | reverse complement strand
AGGGTAGACATAGTCAATGTGAAAAGTATCATCATTAGGCTTGCTCTTTGGTGGAGGAATTTTGGATAGTTGTGAAGTTTTGTGAGATGGACGAAGGATGAAAGGCATAAAGGCTATGGGAGAAACCTTTCTAGATAGAGGTTTTTGGTTTAAATATTGCTTGAGAGTGATATCTTTATCTCCATTCTCTTTATCACAAATAAGGTGGTCATGAAATTTCCCTTGATCCAAGATAGGTTTGTTTCTCTCAAATGCTTCATTTTGTGAAGAAGATGAAGATACAGATGGCCCATCATCATTAAGAAAAGGAAAAATTGATCTTAACGATGGTGTGTTAGATGACGTATCCTTTTTTTTTTCCTCATTCCTCCTTAAGGTTGATGTGTCATAGTTATGAGGAAGGGTTGCTCCTAATTGAGAAAAATATGCTTCTTTATCCTTCATCAAAATTTGTTCCATGATTTCAAGGAATACGGGATCTTGGGATGCCACCAATATTTTATCTTCGGTAACTTCATCATATTGAGTCCTATGGAGATATTGATCTTGATTTTCCATAGGATTGACTCATCTTTCAAATAGATTCATCATTATAAATGTTTGAAGGAATATGATCTATTTGTTGCACTGGATAGAAATAACTCTGAAAAGGGTATCCAAATATGATTTCAAAATCTTTCCAAACCCTTGGGAAATGTGCCATGTTTTCTCTTCTTTGTTCCTAGGCAGCACTTGCCTGTGTGTAGGCGGCCTTTAAATGTTGGTAAGAGGTTACTAGAATTACTCTACGCGGCACTCTGCAGTTTGTAGGTGGCACAGAATTGTTTGTAGGCGGCATAGAATTGTTTATAGGCGGCCTAGAATTGTTTGTAGGCAGCATATAATTGTTTGTAAGCAGCCCAGAATTGTTTGTAGGTGGCTCTTTGCTGATCAAAGTTGAAATTTTCAATTTTTTTTGGATTTTAAAAGTTTAAAGGTTTTTTATCAGACCTGTTAAATAATATTCTTGCATAAAAATGAAGTACAAACTCAACACACACATCAAATTTGCACTATATCCCTAAAAAAACACTAAAAGTGTATGTTCTCAGATGTTTTTACGGGTTTACACAAGAATGTTTTCCAAACATTCTACCTTAGAGTCAACAAATTTGTCTTTTAACAATAGCTCTACAAAGGTAGGTCTGCTACTTTATCAAGGTCTCAAATTATTCCGGTCTAAATCTTGACAAGATCCTTTACCCCCTTGCGGGCTTCCCACATGCACGAAAGTATGATTTTGTGCAATCCTAAAGGACTACTCAAGGAAGTGAGGATGGCTTGCACAAGGTTTAGTCACTTTCCAATTAAGGTAAAGTGCATTTATTTATATTGGGTCAGACGACATTGTGGTAAAAGAAAATATCTCCCACTTTGGGTCATTCCCTCTCACTGTCCTCGTAAGGCAATTCTCAGGAGGTAGGCCCTTTAAAGCTCTATTTAGCTAACATGTTCATGAAAAGAAAGAAATTGAACTTGGTCCAACAAGTTTGGGAATCTAATTCACTCAAAGAGTGAAGAGCATATCCCTATTGTTTTTCTTTTGTTCCAAACACTTCAAACATATTTGTTCATTTTCAACCCCTTAACAAGGAGGTTCTTAAAATTGAAATGTGTGGTTCAATTCCTTATCCTTGTCTTTCTACCAAATTGACTTTGCACGTTTGTCTTTTTGATTCACTTCGAAAAGTGAAGAGCATATGCCTAATGCTTGTTCAATTTGGACAAAATAAAGAATTTTTTACTTATGCTAGATTTAAAAGAAAGCCACAATTTGATCAATGCAAGCTTGATAAGATAAGTACCTGATTTTGAAGCTAGCAAAGGCTAGGCGCATTTTTTAGTGTTTTGGCTTGTTTTTACTCACCTAGTGGCGATCGTTCCCACTCCATATCCTCTGACAAGTTAGTCAACACAAAGCAAGGCAAAGTGAAGGAAAACTTGGAAAAACCCCAAATGACAAAAATACCTCCTAAAATATCTTTTAAAATGAAAGATTTAACAATAAAAGCTTTAAAGAAGTAAGGATGCAAAATCAATTAGAGAGTAGGAAATTTTTTTTATAAGCAAAGAACACCTTAAGGTAATGATCATACAAGTGTTCTTCCTCAAATAAACTCTCTAATAAATTTGTTGTATGTATTTCCTTATCGTTCTTGGTTTTGATTCTTACCTCTTTGCTAGGCTTTGAGATCCACTTCTCTAGTTTCTGCACCTTGGGGTGATTTTTCATCTGCAAGACAAGAAAACACAGAGAATTACAACAGTGACAAAATTAACCAAAATCTAATTTAAAGCAAAGTGATTACGTGGCATTTAACAGCTAACACGCGGCTATCAAATATTCTTAAGTGTAATTTAAAACTTTATAGGCGGCTTTTAAATCTTAACATGTGACTTTTAAAAAATCACAAGCGGCTAATTAAAAAGAGCAGGCGGTACAGAAAGTATAAAATGCGGCCAGAGATTGTTGTTAGGCGGCTGTTGAAAAATCACAGGTGGTTCACTTTATCTAGCAGGCGGCATGATTTATCTGGTAGGCGGCCCACTTTATCTGAAATGCGGAAACAAAACAAAAGACGGAGATGAATCAGGCTCTGTAGGCGGTGTTTATTGTTAGAAAGCAGCTCTTAGCATTGCATACACGACTCTTCTCCTATTTTCTGCAAGACAAACACCAAAAACAAAGAAAACACACCAAATCTTGAGATAAAAATGTTAGTAGAGAGGCTTAGAACCCCACGGTGGGCGCCATTATGTGTGTAAGAAAATACACCTTCATGAAATTAAGATTGAGAACAACAATTCTATGGAAAGATAAAACAAATTAATCTAAGAATTGAAGCTAAGAATCTATATCATCTCATGGTTCTCTATCCAAGCTTTGTTAAGAGAGCTCTCAGACTTAATCTCTCTCAAGGACAATCCTAGAATGAGATATGAATGAAAAATGACTGCTCAAATCTAGATAGAATGCTCAAAATGCTTTAAAATGCTCCAAGATTATGTTAGAAAACAATAAATGCTCCTAAACATGATATGCTAAAATGCTATGCAAATGCTGAAATTCTCTCAAAAGCTCTCAAATGCTCCTCATATGCTCTCAATATGCCTATAGTAAGGATGCTTTTTCTCTTGAAATTCTTGGATCCCAAACACAAAGGAAATGACTTGTATTTATAGCTTTTTCCCAAGGGTAGGGGGTAGAGTGAGTTGATCATGATCAAAGTTTGGTTAAGTCAAAAGCTTTGAGGTGTTTTCAAATGGAGGGAAAGTTGGTTAGTTGTCTCAAAGATATTAGGAATTAAATAACTCCATCATTTAATTAAATTAGCCATGGAAGGGTGATTGGGTTGGATTTGATCTTTTTGATTTGAACTATACAATTGAAAAATCAATTGCATAATTTGATTAATCCCTTTAGGCTTGAATTTAATTATTTGATTTCATGATTATTTGATATTTTTAATTTGATTTGAATTTTGTCCATTTGATTTGATCCATTTGTTTTGCATTGAGATGAAATTTTAAGGCATTTGGTTGAGATTTATAGTTTGGAATGTTTGAGGATACACCTGGTCAATTTTTAGGTGTCTACACAAAGATTTATGCTCAGAATAGCAGTGAAATGGTTTAATTAAATATTTGTATTTAAATACATTATTAATTTAATGATATTATGTTTAATATCTTACCATGCAATTTCTATGCATTTTTCCCTTTATGTAGGTACAAAGTGAGACAAAGTCGTTCAGGAAGAGATAGAGTTTCAGTTTTTGATCAGTTTGGATAGATGTTGAAGATTTGGTTATTGCTAACCTGGTAGTGAGTTTGGGACGTGCATATGTGTCCTCAAATCAAGTGGTTCATGATTTGGTTACTAGAAATCTATATTTATTGAGTAACAGAGGTTGCAAATATTGTTGTTGATGAACAATGTAGATGTGGATCTAAATCATGATTTCATGGTGATGCTAAGGTTACTGAGGTACTTAAAATTGCTTGTTGATGGTTCTTGATCATGTTCTGATCGTGTTGTTGGCTCAGATTAGATGAAGTGATCGGGTTGCGTGATTTTAATGTAACGTATTGGTTTTCCTCATTTGGTCTTAACCGACCTGATGATGTAACATGATGGAAAGGTTAGCATGATTGGTGGATCTAAGCATGTTAGTGGATGTTTATATGGATCATTGAAATGTCCTAGCCAACATTCAATGGATTGCATTCAAAATTTAATTGTTATTTATTATTTGTTTGTAATTAGGTCCTTGGCCGACCTAGTTGAGATGGGTTGATAAATTGTATATATAAATGCAATAATTTGATGTTTCTGAGAGTTCTATAGATATAAAAATGTGTAGATACAAGATATACATGATGTTATATGAAGAGGTATGATTAGAATCTGAAATAAGTCATAGATCTATGTGCTTTATTGGAACTATTTTGGCATAACATATGCTATCAGTCAGTTCCTTTGTTTGGACTATATGTCCTCCTTGATCTTTAATTAGATGGTATTTTAAGGAATTGAGCCTTGTTGTAATTTTGTTTGAGAAGTGAGCTCTAGGCAGTGAGCCTGAATGTATGTGCATTCCCCTTTTGTAATACTCCTATCAGGGTATATTATTCATCACTAAGTAAATTCATCTTATGGGTTCCATCCCCACCATTTTTTTTCCCCTAACAAGGTTTCTACGTCAAAAATATTGGTGTTATGTGTTTCTATTATGTTAAGATATTTCTTTCATGCTTATCATTCAAAATTATGGTTTAAAGTTTATAAGTTGATTAAAGTTTTATGAGGTTGTGGCACAAATTATTTACCCCCCCCCCTCTCAGTTTTGTGTGTTATTCTTAAGGTCTAACAATTGATATCAAAGCTCGTGTCCTCTTTGAGAAGCTTGACCGCTTGAGGAGATCTGGGATGTTGACCTTTAAGAAGGATAGTCTGAGATTTGAAGGAAACAAATTATACTGTATGAAAGGACCAGATGATCACACACTTGAGATGTCTTAGCGAAGAACATTGGGTTGTTACAAATAAAGATTACAAGCCTCCTGTTGATCTTGATATTGGGACTTGTGATGAGAAGAAATAATATGAGATTAATATTAGAGCTTATGAAGCCTTGAAGAGTTCCTTATCAGATGTTGATTATAGAAATGTTCTAGGATTAGAGACTACAAATCAAGTATGGGAAAAGTTGGAGACATTATATGACAGAGACAAGTTTGTGAAACAAGAAAAGCTACAAAGCCTAAAAGGAAGATATGAATCTCTATGGATGAGAAAAGATGAGAAAATGACTATGTATGTGAATAAGATGACCGATGTTGTTTATGGAATTAGATAAGCTGGTGGAATATTGGAGGAAGAAGAGATTGTTTCTAAAATTCTGAGATCCTTGCCTCCTGTTTACAAATCATAAGGTTGCTTCTATTGAAGAAATCAGAGCGGTGTCTACTGTGACAAGAGATACATTCGCTAGTAAGTTATTTTCTTTTGAAATGAGTGAATTTGGAGATAAATTTTCTAATGTTAAATATGCATTTAAAGCTACTATTTCTAAGGATAAGCATAGACATAACCCTGGTGAAACTTCATCTAGACTTTTTATATATTCTAAAGACTGGGAAAAATTTGAGAAAGAGGAAAGAGAGCTTGAACATCTTGAAGGCCTACTTTCAAAGAAGCTACCTAAGGGATCTGGTAAGTATGAAGGAAAATTTCCTTTCAAGTGTTTTGCATGTAATAAGATTGGTCATATTTCTTCTAGGTATCCTAAAAAAGAGCCTAAGTACAAGCATAAGAAGCTCAAACATAGATTTAAGAAGAAATGCTACTATGGTGCTGATGAAGGAACAATTGATGATCAATCTAAGAAGAGTGAAGATGAGATTGTATTCATTTCCATTAGAGATGAAAACCCTAATGAAGAGAAATCCTTGGTTTCACATGTGGATAAAATAGATGACTGGGTTATTAATAGTGGGTGTTCACATCATATGACCAGAGACAAAAGGAAATTTTTGAATTTTGAAGACTATGATGGTGATGTTGTTATATTTGGTAACAATGCTCCTTGTTTGATCAAGGGAAGTGGTTCAATTCCACTTGATGGTAAGAGTAATACTGATGATTTTTTGTATGTAGAAGGTTTAAAGCATAATCTTTTGAGAGTTGGACAATTATTTGACAAGGGACATCACCTGGAATTCAAGAATGGAATGTGTAAAATGAATGGAATCACTAGAGTTGAGATTGCATCAGGTACAAAGACCAAAGGTAATGTATTCCATTTGAATAATTCAAAGAATAGATGTTTGATTGCAAAATTTGATGAAAGTTGGTGGTGGCATAAGAGATCTTGTCATGTAAACTTTGATAACATTGTGAATATTAGCACTACAAATGTTGTAATAGATTTTCCTAGATTCTTGAAGCTTGATAATTCAATGTGTAAGGAATGTCAATTGGGAAAGATAACTAAATCTACCTACAAAACTAAGAACTATTCTTTGAATGAATTGTTAGACTTGGTACATACAAATTTATGTGGACCTAATAATACTAGAAGTTACTATGGATACATATACTTTATTCTATTTGTAGATAATTATTAAAGGATTATGTGGGTTACATTTTGAAATAAAAGTATGAGGCATTTGAAAAATTCAAGATCTTTAGAGATATGGTTGAAACTGAGAGAGGTATGAAGATGAAATATTTGAGATCTAACAGAGGTGGAGAGTTTACATCTATAGAATTTGATGCATACTATGAAGAGCATAGAATGAAGAGAAAAATATATGCTTCAAGGACCCCACAACAGAATGAAATTTCAGAAATAAGAAATAGATCAATTCTTGACACCTGAAGGACAATCATGATTGAAGGAAATGTTTCACAGATCTATTGGAGAGAATTTGTTAGCACTATTGTTTACACACTGAAATGAGTTCAAATCAAGCATGGTACTGGTAAGACTCCTTATGAAATTTGGTATGGTCATACTCCTACTCTGAACTATTTTAGAATCTTTGGAAGCAAATGTTACATTAAGACGGATGAAGATTTAGGAAATTTTTATCCTAGAAGTGATGAAGGAATATTTATTGGTTATTCTACAAATGTTACAATCATAGAATGAGAAAGATTATTGAGAGTGTTAATGTGAAAGTGGATGAATTTTTTCAGAAACTAGTTAGACCTTGTAGTTATGAATCACATGAAGAAGAAGGAAGTCAAATTATACAAGCACAGAATTGGAATCAAATTCAAAATAAAAAATCAGAATGGAACGGTAGAACATAATGAAGAAGTTAGAGATGAGGAAGAATTGGAAACACAAGAGTCTACTACAAATGAAAATCCAAAGACTCTGAGGTATGTAAAGATAAATCATTCAGAGAATCAGATTATTGCTGAAAAAAAAAGGTGTTCAAACTAGAGGAAGGATTGCTACAATGAAAGTTTTTTTTATCTCTAAGATTGAACCTAAAGATGTTGATGAAGCATGCAAAGATGAAAGTTGGTTTACAACTATAGAAGAAGAAATGGAACAAATTGAAAAGAATAAGACATGGATTCTTATTCCTAGACTCATGGACAAGAATGTGATATGTACTAAATGGGTATTCAAAAAAAAATGAATGAGGATGGTGAAGGGATTTAGAACAAATCCATACTTTATTTTAAGGGATATTCTCAAATGGAAGGTATTGATTTTGAGGAGACTTTTTCTCCTGTTGCTAGAATTGAAGTTGTTAGAATGTTTCTTGCATATGCTACTTAAAAAAATTTCAAGGTATATCAAATGGATGTTAAGTCTACATTTTTGCATGGAGAGTTGGAAGATGTCTGCATTGAGAAACTAGATATTCTTTCACTAACTGATAAAGATGACATAGTTTTCTAATTGAATAAATATCTATCTAGACTAAAGGAAGATCCTAGAGCCTAATATGCGAGATTAGACAAATATTTATTGAAGATTAGTTTCAATAAAGGTACTGCTGACAGTAACTTGTACTTTAAAATTGTTGATGATAATATTTTGATTGTTGAAGTCTTTGTGGATGATATCATTTTAGGTGGAAATGACAAGC
Organism: Thuja plicata; assembly: GCA_018584345.1. Classification (NCBI taxonomy): domain Eukaryota; kingdom Viridiplantae; phylum Streptophyta; class Pinopsida; order Cupressales; family Cupressaceae; genus Thuja; species Thuja plicata. The sequence goes on along the minus strand of MU227252.1, from coordinate 665,143 downwards.
TAAGTAAGGAATTTTCTAATGACATGCAAAAGGAATTTGAGATGTCTATGATAGGTGAGATAAAATTCTTTCTTGGACTGAAAATTACACAAAGAGATAGAGGTTTTGTCATTTATCAGTCTAAGTATATGAAAGATTTGTTAAAGAAATTTCGTATGGAAGACTCAAAACCTGTTGGTACTCCTATGATAACTGGCTGCAAATTGACAAAGATTGATGAAACACATAATGCAAATTAGACTAGATACAAATCAATGATTGATGGACTCTTATATTTTACATAAACTAGACCAGACATTATGAATGTTGTTTGCATTGTTGCTAGATTTCAATCAGAACCAAAGTAATCACATTTTGTTGTCAAGAGGATATTTAGATACTTGAAGGGGACAACTAATTATGGCTTATGGTATGGTAAAGATGATTATTTTACATTGTGTGCATATACTGATGCTGGTTGGGAAGGTAATGTAGATGATAGGAAGAGTACTAGTGGTGGACCATTATTTTTTGGTAAGAGATTAGTTTTATGGGCAAGTAAGAAACAAAACTGTAAATCACAATCTACTGCTAAAGATGAGTATGTTGTTTCTATTGTTAATTTTACACAAGTGGCATGGATGAAACAAATATTGAAAGTTATCACATTGATTATTGATGATCCTATTGTTGTATACCGTGACAATTCAAGTGTTATCAATATTTCAAAGAACCCTGTGTTGCATTCAAAGGAAAAATCATATTTCTATCAAATATCATTTCTTGAGAGATAAATTCAATGAGTAAGAAGTTAGATTGGAGTATGTATCTACTAAAGAAAATATTGCATATATATTCATGAAGCCCTTTCAAAATGATACTTTTTAGTATCTCTGAAGTAAGATTGGGGTGATTTCCCCTCCCGATCAGAGCTAGAGTTAGATTGAGATGCATCAAGCCAATGTACTTACAGAGCTATCATTCTTCTAGATTAATGTTTTGGTGGCTTCTTCTTACGGGGAGTAGTGTGTAGAAAGTATTTCATGAGTTGTGTTCATATTTTTGGCCTCTATGACTTAGTGCATTCATTGTGCCTTTGTCATTGATGTCAAAGGGGGAGAGATATTCATGTGAAAAATAATTGAGATTTGAGGAGAGATATTCTATATGAGATTTTAAGGGAGAGAGATGTCATATTGTGGATATTGTTGATACTGTTGTTGGTACTATTTCTTTGTGCATTGATTGAATTTTTTGCATCATATGTTTCCATCAATGCCAAAGGGAGAGATTGTTGGATATTGCTGAGATGTTGTTCAGATTATGCATATATGATGGCCTTAATATTTTTTCATTGATTTCAACATACTGCTAATATAGAAGATAGTATTCATGTTATGTTCAGTGAGGTTGAATTACTTGGTACGAATCCTAAACAAAAGATCTACAACTATGATCATGCAGTTATGTTCAAAGATGTCTGTAGCTGATGATTGTCACTTTGCATAAGTTAGAGTGATAATTTGAGAGATTTCTGACTGATTTACCATATACTGGTATTTTGGTTGTTTAGGAAGAGACAAAGTTTCAATTTTGGATCAATGTTGAAGAGTTGGTTGTTGCTAACCTGGTAGTGAGTTTCGGATGTGCATATGTGTCCTCAACTTGAGTGGTTGCAGATATTATTGTTGATGAACAGTGTAGAGATGGAAGTAAATCTTGAGTTCATGGTGATGCTAAGGTTGCTAAGGTACTTAAATTTGCTTTTTGATGTTTCTTGATCATGTTCTGATCGTGTTGTTGACTCACCTTGGTTAAAGTGATCGATCTGCATGATTTTCATCTAACGTGTTAGTGTTCTTCATTTGTTCTTAGCCGACCTGATGATATAACATGGTGGAAAGTTTTAGAGTGTGATTGGTGGATCTGAGTGTGTTAGTGGATGTTGATATGGATCATTGAAATGTCTTGGATGACATTGAATGGATTGCATTAAGGATTGAATTAGAAATTATTATTTGTTTGTAATTAGGTCCCTGCTGACCTAGTTGAGATGAGTTGATGAATTGTAAATATAAATGTAATCATTTGATGTTGTGAAGAGTGATAGAGATATATAGATGTGTGGATAGAAGATATACATGATGTTGTATAAAGAGGTATGAGTGGAATCTGAAATAAGTCAGAGATCTATGCACTTCATTGGAACTATTTTGGCATAATAGATGCTATCAGTCAGTTCATGTGTTTGGACTATAAGTCCTCCTTGATCTGTAATTAGATGGTTTTGTAAGGATGTGAGCCTTGTCATAATTGTGTTTGAGCAGTGAGCCTAAATGTATGTGCATTCAACTTTTTTAATAATCCTAACAGGGTACATTATTTATCATTTAGTGCATTCATCTTGTGGGTTCCATCCCCACTATGTCTTTTCCCCTAAAAGGGTTTCCACGTCAAAAATATTAGCGTTATGTCTTTCTATTGTGTTGAGATATCGATTTCATGCTTATCATTCAAATCTATTGTTTAAAGTTTATAAGTTTATTAAGTTTTTATGAGGGTGTGACACAACTAATTCATCCCCCCCTCTCACATGTGTGTGTGATTCTTAAGGTCTAACTATCGACACTATGTACCACTTTCCTTCACTATTTTTATCATGTATCATGTGTGCTTCAGTTGTACACAAAAATACAAATACACATACACATACACATACATACATACGTATATATATTTACATATATACATATATATATACATATACATACATATATATATATATATATATATAGTATGAGCAACTAAACTTGATTTTGCATATTTCACTTGACAAGTACCAGACACATTCATCTTGAGCTACAGGATTTGAGTGTGTGTCTATGTCCCCGATAGTGGCACTAGGAGATAGTATCTTTGGCCTTCCATACTGAGCCAATGTCATCCCTGTATGGATGATGTATCTAGTATTATTAGGATTATACCCTTCAGTATTTGCTGGTAAATTTAGAGTCATTGCATATTTGTGAGAGACCACTAGTGATGTGTCTGTTCTTTTAGAGTTCCTGCAGCTATTGTGGATGATTAACAATTAAATGTTGATTTTATGTGGTTGGAGATTTAATATTTATTGTTAGCTAATTTTTTCGTAATCAAATTCCATTTTTTGGAATAAATTTGATTTAATTTGGAAAGTCAATAGTTTGTGGGAATTATTTTAGTGATTTGCTTTAATTTTAAATTTAGGGCTTTTTGGGCAAAAGTGCTTTATATTTGGAAAAAGAGTTATTTTAACCCACTTTTTCACTTTGAGTTTGGGGAAGAATTTGGAATTTTCTCCTAATTATTTTGGAGAAATTTAGTCTTCTACTCGTTGTGATTGATTGGGTTTTCATTTTCTCATTAGTAGCATCTCGTTGGAATCTTGTCGTGAATACTTTCATTTGTATGGAGCTACTTTAGAATTCAACTTGGAATTTATTTTATTCCTCGTCTCTACGGGTTTCTCTTATGGCTGAAAGGTAGGTCCTCTATTATTCTATTTGTTTCTCAATTGTTTAAGTTGTTTATTCTTGGTTAATGCTTCATGGTCTGAGAGTTAGTACTCCCCCACAATCTGGTAGTTTTCTTTCACCTGGTTGACTTGCTACAAGTAACAAGGGTTTTTCATTTTGGATTGTGTACTGTTATGTTGGTGATTTTCCCATGGTTATATAGAATTGAAATTTTATTGGATTAGTGTGTTTTTGGGTGCCTAAGGGAAAATGGGTTTTAATTTTGAAGCCTTATTTCATGTTTAATTTTTGGGTTGCATCATTTTGCGTGTGACCCAGAACTTATTTTCTGCCATGTATGACATGATTGAGTTATAAGAGGTTTTAGTACTATAACTTGGTAATGATATTGTGGAATCATAATGTATTGAGGGTGTTCTGGATATTTGATATTGCAACCCGAATTTACCCATTTTATATTAAAATGGGGAATTTTGCACTTTGTTGGATTTGGCTGAAATTTGAGTATTATGTGCTTTTGGTCATTTTGAGCCTTCCTCGTATTCATATGAGATGATTGATGGATTCCATGAGAATTTGAGCTCTTTAAAAAGTGGCCAATCGAGTATCTTGATACTTTTCTTGATTTTATCTTTACTCAGTTTCTTGTCCTGAGTGTCTTTGGAGTTGAGTTATCCTCCTATTATTGCTTTGATTTCTTTTATGTTTCCTATTTTACTAGCACCTTCCATTATTTATGTTGAGCTCACATGTGATATGTGGATTTCATGTTTTGAGACTGCATCTAGGCATGTAGTTGAGCTATTTCTCCTATGCCGAGGTCCGAGTGGCCTGTGCTCTTGGTATTGAGACCAATAGAGCTTACCATGTTTCTTATGGCTTATAAATTTAAGAGTCTTACCTTTCTTGGTACTTGTGATGTGTTATGATTTTTGCCTCATTGTTGTAACAAGAAGAGCTTGTTTGGTGTTTGATTAGTGGATTGGAGTGGCTCTCCAAGGTAGGCTATGACACAAAGGGGTCCAATGTATCCCTTGGTAGAGTTCTTAATAAGTGATAACTAAATGAATTAATGAGATTAAAATATAATAACAAGAATTAATGTGACTGCCTTATTTTCAATTGAGGGCGTTGATATGGTATGCATTTTCCTTTCCATCATTTGAGGATGTTGATATGGCATAGTACCTTTCCATCTACAAATTTTGATATGGTACATTGCAACCTTTCCATCTACGAATGTTGATATTGCTCAGTAGAGCTTCCTTATTGAAAGAAGGATTTCTTGAATCATTATGGGCCACCATGTTCCATGTGATGACACTCCCACTCTTAATTCTCCACACCAAACCCTTTTTAGTATTGAGTAGTGACCACTTCGTATCATGACTGTTTCTTAGTTTGCACCTTGGACGTTGGTCCACATGTTGAGTGTTCTCCATGTGTCTTTGTATTCTATGTCTATGTTTGTTGCATTGGATCACTGCATCCTTTTATGATACTATGTATTTTCTTAGAATGTGTGAGGTTCATTCCTTCTTTGTGTGTATGCCTTGTATATTTGGTCGAGTTACTATCTCCGCGAGCACATTAGGGTTGGCCTGAGGGTTCAACGTAGTAGGGTGGCATTGCATTACTATACCACTATTGGGGACCAGTGTACATGTGGTGGGATTCCTCTATATTCAAAGATTTTTGAGCCTTGAGCTCTCTAGGACACACTTCACTTGGATCGTGGTGTAAGTACATTATTCTCTTTCAGATATTGTACTTAGAGTAGATTCATTTCTATATGGTCTTGGTATTTATATCCTCATGTACGCATTTGATTCTTAGAGTAGTTTATGATTAGGTTATTGTTTTTAAATTGAGTGATTAATGCATCAATTTATATGTATCTGGTACTATTTTGCGTGGATCAATCTTTCATTTCATGTCATACATTGGTGTCGGAAAGCCTACCCTATTGTCAAACTAAGTTACCCAGTCTGTTGCATGTTTTAGGCATCAAGGACTACCTCTAATTGAACTATACTTGATTAAAGTATAAGGTGATAAAAATTATTATTTAATAATTTGGTTTTAGGTCTATTTTATTGTAGAGCTCTTCAAGATCTTTCCAATGCATTTTGAACAGAGTCAATCAGACGCAGGATGCAAAAGTTATGGCCTCTAGAAGGTCTGATTGATAAATTTCATATTTATTCTGCAAAGTGTATTTTTGGTCCGCCTTTTGTCATTTTTGGAATGAAGTGTCATTTTTGGTCTATCTTTTGTTATTTTTAGGGATAAAGTGTCATTTTTTTATCTTTCTTTAGTTATATTCAAAAAGCGTCATTTTTTGTTTCTGTTCTATCATATTTTGGACAGTGGCTACTTTTGTACATTTTCTAGCAAACCTAATTACTATTCCAGATACCCTTTTTTGAGTAGAGGCCATTTCAATCAAACACATTGGATTTTTTTTTCTGGTGATGTTTCTACCTCTCCTTGTAATTTGTTAGCTTATTTCTTTGTATGGTGATGAGGATGTGTTCGTCTCCTCGAAAAGTGATTGTTGACGATGGTCTAGTCTTGACCCATGGGGTTCGTGGATGTGATATGAAATCTCATGTGGTGGCCTGAATGTGCCTATTTTTTTCATGCTTATGTGTTAGTTTTTTAGAACCTTTTGAAGTCATTTTAAATACTTCTACTATTACACGAACATGTGTTGTTTTTAAAGTTATATGGAGATGTGGTTTATTATTTATGTGATGTACTTGTTTAAATAATATTTATGTTATATTTACTTATAATAAAAAAAATTAAGTGCATGTTTTGTTCTTTGGTTCCAAGGGCTCCCTGGTGGGTATAACATCTGGTATCAGAGCCCATGTTCATACTCTAGGATCTTTGGGTATATGTTGCCATTATTTTGGATGTTGTGGACGCCTGAGCGCGTGTGTGTGGTGTGGAGAGATAGTGGTTGGGTGTTTCTTGGGTGCCTAAGTATGACATTCTTGAGTCTTTTTGAGGAATCGACCCAAGTGACACGTGGAAAAGTGAGAGTACCCCCTAGATCCTTGCACCTTCCAGGGATGGGTGATACCCCTGTGTGAAAACCTCTTCAGAGCATTTTAGACCGCATGGTTGTTGTACTGCTCTTGGATTTTGAGTGTTTGGTGACCCTTTTGTGGTCTATGTAGATGGATACCTTGGAAATTGTGGTTATGTTTCCATTTTTTATAGCATGATATCTCATATGTGTATATTTATACTTGATTGTTTAAGGTGGTGATTTTCCCTTGAGTGACTTGTTTGCGTGTGTGAACCTGCTTGGTCAAAATTACTGGTTGGTGTTCATTCTTGGCATTGAGTGCCTATTGAGTGAATTATTTTGAATGTGGTGCATTGTATTATTATGATTATTTCATCAATGAGAAGTAAATGAAATTATCCATGTTGGTTATGTGTGGTATATTGTTTCTTGCATTGTTGTGTTTTCTTCTTGTGGAGCGATGTTTATGCATTGTGGTAAAGGTTGAAAAGAGACATTCATAGGTAATGAGGAATGCGATTAATTATTATAATAGATCATTTGGGTTAATTAATTATGTCCCCAAATTGAATGGTTTCTTAACCTTTTTAGAAAATTTATATGTCTTGGTGGTAAAGCATCTATTGGAAGTGTTTTGTTTAATGGAATCATCTAAATTTAGCATTTTGTCTTCGTGACCTTGCATCTTCCTTGCATTGAGTGCAATGAACCCATTGTAATAGTAGAGATTATACATCACATGTATGATGTTGAGACTGCTACCTAAACCTTGTGAGGTAGATTAAGTTGTATTGTTACTACCAGTTTTGGTGAATTGTAGCATGTGTTATGCATATCCATGATGTGGGAAGAACTTTTGTGGTTGTTGGAAAATCATTCCTTGACCCATCATTGTGTAACCTCTCATATGTGAGCATGATGAACACCCCCTCTAAGAGAACACATTTCTTCTTTTGACCTTGTGTGTGTTTCACTTTGTGGTTGCAATTACCCTCATCATGTTATGCTCTTGTTGAACTTGCATTGCACATTAAACATATGTTTTGAGGTTGTACTTAGACCCTCATCTGATTGAGACCTAGCACATTGAAATTATTACATTGCATGGAAAGGAATAAATAAAATTGTATTGTGAAGGAATATTTTTGCATTTGTTTGAAATATAGTTATGCATATGGTTGAGATCATAGGTGGTTCATTGTTTGGTGTGTGTGGGTATGTTCTCTAATGTTTCTGAGATGATGTGTTCCTCGGTACCATGTGGTAGTTACTGCCTCTTATGTGACTGATATTGGCCACAATGTCTCTTGAATGTATTTCATGATTGGTGATTTATTTTATTTCTTGGTGGATCTTTCCACATGTTGTGTGGGCTAGCATGGAATTTTGGTATTTCTTACTCTTGGAATAGTCACTCAAACTTCTCTATCTGCCTAATTGTGACATTCATCATGTTTGATTTATTGTTGAAATGAGTTCATTTTGGAATTTACTATTGGATTGATATTCCCCCATTTGGGTTTTTCCTTTTTTTTCATGGTCACTATTCTGAATGCTTGTTGTTGCTATCTTGTCTTGTGTTTGTAACTCTATCATGTTTCATGCGGACCCCTGATAGTATGTGCAAGAGAGAACATTGCAAAGAACATACTATAGTGTGGTTGTGGAATTATTGTAGAGGTATTTATGAGAATGTCTTCTTATTTAATTATGAGTAATTCTTGTTTGTATATAAAAGAAGTGCAAATTGATAATGATGTATATGCATGTTAGCATTAATTGATTTAAAGATACATTAAATTGTAAATCTCCTAGGTAAGGATGGTAATAGATGCATTGTGAAATTAATGAGTAAATGTGTATTGTTTTTAAATGAGATTAAAGATTGCATGAGCTTTATGGAAATTGTTAAAGAATGAATGGTTGTTTTTAGCAGACCTTAGTTGGTGTATTAGTAAGAATCTTGATGTTTTGTTAGTGTAAATGCTCATCTTGTGTGACATTTATTGATCTTGAATTACCGTATTGGTTTCTAGCGTGTATTCTTAGTGATATTCTTTCTTTCTCCTATGATGTGACTAGGAGAGGTTGAGTATTTCCCTTATTAGCATTGTTAGTCTGAATCATTGGGTGTGACCTAGTCCAACTGTGTGTTTTGATCCATGTTGTGGGTCTTGATGACCATGTCCTTCTATTGTGTATAGATCTTAAAGAGTAATTGTGGAGGTGCTTGATGCACCACTATTTAGTTTTTATTTCCAGTGAGTGTTCTTTGGGGCTATTCCGAGTATGGGATCCCCAAACTCTACTTGGACTAGCATAGTGTGGGAATAGTGATTTATGCTTTCCCAGTCTTGACATTCCCATAGCTATAGATTGTATGCTTATATATATGATATTATATTGGTTAATTTATCCTTCTTTAGAAAGACCCATGTCACAGATCAAGTAGCCATAGAATTTCTTGTAGTGTGGTATTCCTAGCTTTTTGCTAGAAGGACATGATACTAGTTGGTGTCTCTTACTAGTGCAGGGCACCCTGATGAAGATAGAAGGGTCACTTGGGTGACTAATGATTTTGAAGGAGATATAAGACCTACAAGATTTTTACAATGTTGTAACATGGCTACTAAACCATTTGATGTAATTAATTGATCCTTTGTGGATGCTAAAGCATGTAATGATGCAATTGATGTAATTTTCCAAACATGGCATAATAGACCTAGAGGATAGGAATAGGACTTAGAGAGAGCCTAGAGGTTTTAAAATTTTATTTGCATCATAAAAGAACAAAATCCAAATTTATAGTCTTAGGAGTTATATTTAATAACTTTTGCAAATTCAAAAATTTGAAAAGTAACGACTAGTTACCAAAGGAGGAAAAATCATAGAAATTAGTTTAGTTGTGTTGTTAGGAGTTCCAACTGATTGGGATCAGTTGAGGAAGTTAATATGAGTCTATTTAATCATATAGAGGTCTGAGATTTTAGAGGGAGGACGACCTAGAGCCAAGCATTTGTATGGACTGTGTCTTTAAAGAAATAAAAATTTAGTTTTCTTGCAATTTCTTATAGTTTTTGGATATGTCATTGAACTTAAATCCTTTGTATGGTTGAGACACATTTTACTTATCTTGTTTGAATTAATTTTATATTCATTCTATCAATTTGGTGCATAATCTATTGACTGGTTTGTAGGAGTGTAGGGATTTACATTGTATTAAGATGTAATTGGTTTGATCCATCCCCTTTTTGTAATTAATGTCACTTAGGGATGGATCCTAAAAATGTATCATATCATTCTAACTATGTGGATGCATGAATAAGAAAGATTTTGCAGGTGTGCACTAGTTGGGAGAAGGACTGAGTGTGAAAAATGGGTCTGTGATAGTCATAAAGAGTTTTGTTTTGTCACATAAAATTGGGTGTTGTTACGGGGGTCATATCTCCCAAACCCACCGTTGGAGAATGCACAAATTTTGATATGTTGTTTGGGGGAAAATTTATCCAAATATCAATGGTTAGATTGAGGAAATAAGTTCGGGTTCAAAAGTTATGGATCTCTAAGTGTGGGTATGTCAAAGAAGACAACGAGAAGGTAATTTGTTTTGGTTTTTATTAAGAGTGGTTAATGGGTGATGAAATGTTGAGAAAATATATAGTGGAAAGAGCCTAGGGAGTCTAAAAGGATATATTTTATGTTTTAATAGTCAGAGGTGAAGTGATACAATTTTTGGAGTATGTTTAATGTGATTGCCTTCATAGTGGCAGATTGACAGTCCTAAGAAACAATAAACAACTAATGTTTCTTGTAGGTAGGGTTGGGTCAAGTGTTGAGTCATTTAAACCAAGGTATAATGGTTCTCCATGTTAGTGGGGAGTAGGGGAATCTACAAGAAATATATTAGTTTCAAATAAAGAACCTATAGAAAGTTATGTTGAAGGATTGCATGAGGACAATTTTGAGTCAATGAAAGAGGATCAGAGTTTCTATGATCAGCGATGGGGATTATGTTTAGTATGTGGAGCCTTGTGGAAGATGTATTAGTCTTGAATAAGGAATTACCATTGATATATCTTGAGAGTGATTGGATCCATGATTGTTATCCTAGGTAGGAGGCATATAGAAGTGCATTCATAAGAAAATCCACTTGGCTTTGTTTCAAGGGGTATCAGAGCCTATGAGTATCCTAGGCAAAGAGTTTGATGGAAGAATCTTGTGGATTCTTGGTGTATTAAATCCTTGGTGAACCCTTGGATTTGATTAATCCTTTGATTTGAGGTCCTGAGTTGATCCTTTACATCAGAGAGACAAATATTGAATATTGAAGGTAAGAAGTATGGTGATCATCATGGCTGAAGATTTGGGTACAAGATACAATTAGGGATATCCTATATTCAGGACACAATGCAGATGTAAAGGTAAAATTGGTAAGGTTATTGTTTCAAGTGGTTCATGGCTAATCTAGTTTCTAATGAAATGTTTTACAAGTTGAATCTAGAGAGGTTAGTACATAATGCACCTTACATAGCACAAGGGCTGAATAATGAAGCAAAGATTGATGTGAAAGAGCAGGCATATGTCCATTTTAGTATTGGATCATATGAAGATGTCATCTTGTGTGATATTGTACCCTTGGTGGATTATCATTTGATCCTTGGGAGGACATGGTAAATGGAGAACCATACCCTACATGATGGCACAAAGAATACCTATACTTTCATGGATGGTGGACAAAAGACATTTATGAAACCATTGATGGAAGATCAAGCAGCATGGAAGGTGTCTTGGAACACTAGTGTGTTTGTAAAAGTTGGATTCCTTAAGCATGAGGAATGTGAAGATGTTAAATTTGAAGAATAAGATACTTTCGAGCAGAGGTGTCTTGAAGAGGTAAATGAAGACATGGATTAGATGAAGGTCCTAGAGGTTCAAGACAAAATGGAGGATTGTCCATGGGAAGGACAAGAGGAGCAAATAAACATGAGAGAAAAGAGTATACAATAGATGGGAAAGAATGAACCACAAGATACTAACGTTCATGAGAAAATGGAGAAGGTTACAGCAAAGCATAGTGCTGAAGATGAAAGAGATGAGATTCATTTGAATGACACGGAAATTTTGGTTGGGACAGTCATGTGTCCTTTTGAGGATGTGAGAAGGCAATGCATCCTTGTGAAGATGAAAGAGAGGGCTTGTAGAGAAGCCTTGAAGGTGAAAGATGAAGTGTTTATATGCCAAGGAGAATGGCATAGAGAAGATGAGTTGGTATAGGTCTTAGAGATGAAGAAGACCTCAAGGAATGAAGGGTTGAGACTCTTGAAAATAGAGATGATGAAGAAGGCCACAAGTTGGCACATGAAGATGACAAGAAAGATTGGTTGGCCCATCAAGAGGCTAATTGAGAAGAGGAATTTTATGAGGGAACCTACTGATATAAAGGTTCTAGATGATGATTGTGAGGTAAAACAATGTGTTGAAGATGGTGGAGTAGAAATTCTATAAGGACTTGATAAAGAGAGAGATTTTTGGGATAGATTTGAAGCCATAGAGAAGGAATGGCAAGACAAAGGTGGATCAAAGATGGAGAGCCTAAGCATGGGGTAAGAAGGTGATAAGAAAGCAGTGGTAGTGTCAGGGATAAACACCAAGGTACAAGAAACAACAAGAAATGTTCAGGAGGAGACTAATTTTTGCCAAAAATGGTGATCTCACAATGTGAGAATGGAGTGGAGGATGAAGTGTTGAGTCAGACTTATGTTTTGGTACATGGGGAAGTAATGATATTTTTGTTTTATAACCCTTTTATTATAGGATTGCAGGGTTTCTATATGATAAACCATGAGTACATGGACATACATGGTGAAGAGTGGAACACTTGGCATGAGACCAAGAACTTGAGAGAAAGGTCCAAGAAGCCACCTAGAAGGAGAGATGATTTTGAGGCTGGATACACACAATCAGTGCCTAAGAATTGGTGGACAAGAAAGAAGTAGAAAATCCAAGGGACTTGGATTATTTTGATCCTTGGGAGTATGGTGCAGGGCACCCTGATGAAGATAGGAGGGTCACTTTGGTGACTAATGATTTTGAAGGAGATATAAGACCTATAAGGTTTTTGCAATGTTGTAACATGGCTATTAAGCCATTTGATGTAATGAATTGATCCTTTGTGGATGTAAAAGCATGTAATGATGCAATTGATATAATTTTCCAAACATGGCATAATAGACCTAGAGGATAGGAATAGGTCTAAGAGAGATTATATAGGTTATAAAATGTTATTTTGATCATAAAAGAACAAATTCCAAATTTCTAGAGTCTTAGGAGTTATAATTAATAAGTTTTACAAATTCAAAAATTTGAAAAGTAGCGGTTAGTTACCAAAGGAGGGAAAATCATAAAAATTAGTTTTGTTGTGTTGTTAGGAGTTCCAACTGATTGGGATCAGTTGAGGAAGTTAATATGAGTCTATTTAATCATGTAGAGGTCTGATATTTTAGAGGGAGGATGGCCTGGAGCCAAGCATTTGTATGGACTGTGTCTTTAAAGAAATAAAAATTCAGCTTTCTTGCAATTTATTATAGTTTTTGGATCTGTCATTGAACGTCATTCCCTTTTATGGTTGATAAACATTGTTCTTATCTTGTTTGAATAAATTTTATATTCATTCTATCAATTGGGTGCATAATCTATTGATTGGTCTATAGGAGTGCAGAGATTTGCATTGTTTTAAGATGTAATTGGTTTGATCCATCCCATTTTTGTTATTAATGTCACTTAAGGATGGATCCTAATAATGTATCATAGCATTCTAACTATGTGGATACAGGAAAAAGAAAGATTTTTCAGGTGTGCACTGATGGGGAGAAGGTTTGAGTGTGAAAAAGGGGGTTGTGATAGTCATAGAGAGTTTTGTTTTGACACAGAAAATTGGGTCATGTTACGGGTGTCATAACTCCCAAACCCACTGTTGGATTTTTCGCATATTTTGATATGTTGTTTAGGGCCGAATTTCTCCAAATATCAACGGTTTGATTGAGTAAATAATTTTTGGTTCAAAGTTTATGGATCTCTAAGTAGGGGTATGTCAAAGAAGACAACGAGAAGGTAATTTATTTTGGTTTTTGTTAAGAATGGTTAATGGGTGATGAAATGTTGGGAAAATATATAGTGGACAAAGCCTAGGGAGTCTAGGAGGATCCATTTGATGTTTCAATAGTTATAGGTGAAGTGATACAATGTTTGGATTATTTTTAATGTGATTGCCTTCATAGTGGTAGATTGACTATCCTAAAAAACAATAAACAACTAGTGTTTCTTGTAGGCCAAGTTGGGTCAAGTGTTGAGTCATTTAAACCAATGTATAAGGGTTCTCCATGTTAGTAGGGAGTAGGGGAATCTAAAAGAAATGGATTATTTTCAAATCAATAACCTACAGAAGGTTATGTTGAAGGATTGCATGAGGACAGTTTTGAGTCAATGAAAGAGGATCAGAGTTTCTATGATCAACGATGGGGATTGTGTTTAGTATGTGGAGCCTTGTGGAAGAGGTATCAGAATTGAAGAAGGAATGACCATTGATAGGTCTTGAGAGTGGTTGGTTACATGAGTATGATCCTAGGTAGGAGGCCTATAGAAGTGCCTTCATAAGCAAATCCACTTGGCTCTACATCACTTACCATCCTGATCTTGGATATGGATGGGTGTAGGATGATGTTTTCCATTTGGATTCATTTCCACCTTGTTGAAGGTGAAATGATGGTCTAGTTGGGTTAAGTGACTCTAGTTCCCAGCTATAGGTGAGCTCTTGATAGAAGAGAATTCATATTTCTCCTATGCTTTGTGTTTTAGTTATACTCTAAGTATCCCTTCTAGTGGAAGGAGTGCACTATTGAGCCTATGTGTTGTGAGTGCTTCTTGTTGTGAGAGGCAACCATGTGTATCTTTATCTCTTGGTACACTTGAGTTGGACAAAGTATCTCTCAGATAAGTACAAGTTTTGGTAGAGAATCCTTGCCTTTCTAATTATCGGTTGAGTTAATGAGACTCAAGTTGGATTAAAGTATGCTTTAGGTGAGAAAGGTAGTACTTTTCAACATTTTGGTTTGATCTTACCCTTGGTTAGAAGTTGTTGACTTGGGGATATTTGGTACTTTGGTCTTGGAGAGATCATGGTGACCACTGGTTCATATTCAAATTCCTTATGATGAGGTAGAATGGCTTGTGTTATGCCTTATTTGGTAAAGATCACAACTAGATGTGTTTTCCTAGCACGTATTGTGTTCCTTGTTTATAGACTTTGTGAGAGTGGTTGATGCTCTTTTATGTGTGGTATCCTTTCAGTAGTTATGAGTTTGGTTGGTAAGGAATTGGTGTGACTTTGCCAGACTTATGGAGGAGTCATATGATTATTCTTGCATTTGGATTGGTTTCTGATCTCGAGCTTGGTGTGCTCTTTATGTTTTCCCTGCAGGCTTCCAAGAGTAATTCTAGTCTTTGGGGGCGATGATGTAGTGCCTCTCCCATTTTATTTATGCATAACATCTTGATGGATGTGGTTTTGAATCTACGTATGCTTTTGTGTGGATGGATGATATGATGTCTTATTTTGGCTTTGGATGCTTTATTATATCTCCTTTTTTATTGTTTGAGATGACCTGGTGATTTAATGACTATTTTTATATCATGGTTTTATGTTGGTATTGTGAGATGCACCTAGTTCAGTTTACTCTTTTGCTCATTCTGAGATTTATGTTGTGTTCTTGACGGTATTTGGATTTTAATGTGGTTTGATGATGTCACTGAGGTCTGTGCTAGTGGCTACTAGATTTTGATTGTATCACGATGTTATTTTGTGAGTACCCATATGATGTGATTAGTGATTGCATTGTATGATGTATTTGATTATTGTACCTTATTTTGGTTACTGCGACATTGATGATTCATCTATTAGATTATGCTATTGTTAGTATTTTTATCATATCTATATAATGATGCTTTGAGATATTATGTTATGATGATTATCATAGAATTATGATTATTGTGCCTTTTCTGTTGTGGATATATCAATTATTTAATTTAAAAGATTTATGCTCTGAACAACCATGAAATAGTTTATTTAAATATTTTTTATTTAAATATAATGTTAATTTAATGATATTATATTTACTATCTTACCACATAATTGCTATGTATTTTTCCCTTTGTGTTGGTACGAAGTGAGACAGAGTTGTAG
>MU227252.1:636008-649258 GCA_018584345.1 Thuja plicata | reverse complement strand
TATAGTGAGTAGATACACTTTATGTTTGTGTGTTTTAGTAAATAAGTATTAGACACATTCATCCTGAGGTGCAGGATTTGAGTGTGTGCCTTTGTCCCTAGCAGCGACACCAGGAGATATTAGCTTTGGCCATGCATACTAAGTCAATGTCATCCCTGTATGGATGACGTATCTAATATTATTAGGATTATACCCTCCAGTATGTGCTGGTAAATCCAGATTCATTATGCATTTTTGAGAGACCAATGATGTATCTATGGTTTTAGAGTTCCTGCAACTATTGCAAATGTTTTAGATTTAAATGTTGATTTTATGTGGTTGGGGATTTAATATTTTATCATTGGCTAATTTGACATAATTGAATTCCATTTATTGGAATGGATTTGATTTAATTTGGGAATTTCAATAGTTCATGGGAATTATTTTAGTGATTTGTTTTAATTTTCCATTTAGGAATTTTTGGGCAAAAGTGATTTATATTTGGAAAAAGAGTTATTTATTAACTCACTTTTTTACTTTGAGTTTGGGGTGAGAATTTGGAATTTTATCCAAATTGTTTTGGATAAATTCATTCTTCTACTCATTGTGATTGACTAGGCTGTCAGTTTATAGTGGGTAACTACTCATTGGAATCATGTCACGAATGCTTCTATTTGTATGGAGCTACTTCAGGATTTGGCTTGGAATTTATTTTATTCCTTATCTCTTCAGGTTTCTCCTCTGGCTGTGAGGTAGGGCCTATATTATTTAATTCATTTCTCATCTATTTAAGTTGTTTCTTGTTTGCAAATGCTTCATGGGATGAGAGTTAGTACTACCCCACAATCCGGTATCTTTATGTTACTTGGTTGACTCGCTACGAGTAACTAGGGTTTTGCATTTTGGGTTTTGGATCGTTATGCTGGTAATTTTCCATGTTTATTTGGAACTAAAATTTTATTAGATTAGTGTTTTGTTTGGCTCCTAAGGGAAAATGGTTTTTAATTCTGAAGCCTTATTTCAAGTTTGAATTTTGGGAAATTTTGGGGTTGCATCAATTTGTGTGCCACCCAGAACTTGTTTTCCACTATGTTTGGTGTGATTGAGTTATTGGAGGTTGTATTAATCCAACTTGGCAATGGGATTGTGGAATCTAAACATATTTGAGGGAGTTCCAAATATTTGATATCGCAACCCGAGCTTTCCTGTTTTATGTTAAAATGGGGATTTTTGCACTTTGTTGGAATTTGAGCATTTTGTGCTTTTGGGTGTTTTGAGCCTTTCTTGTGTTCTAACAAGATGATTGATTTATTCCATGAGAATCCATTATCTTGGAAAAGTGGCCAATTGAGCAACTGATATTTGTCTTGGTTTTACCTTTACTCGGTTTCTTGCCTTGAGTGTCTTTAGAGTTGAGTTATCCTCCTATTATTATTTTGATTTCTTTTATGTTTCCTATTTTATTGGCACCTTCCATGCTTGAGGTTGATAACACATGTGATATATGTATGTTGTGTGTTAAGACTGTGTCCAAGCATGTAATTGAGCTATTACTCCTATGACGAGGTCTGAGTGACCTGTGCTCCTGATATTGAGACCAATGGATCTTACCATGTTTCTTTTGGCTTATGACTTTAAGATTCATATCTTTCTTGGTATTTGTGACGTGTTTTTCTTTGATCCTCATTTTTTTAATTAGATGAGATTTTCTAGTATTTGATTAGTGGAGTGGAGTGTTTCTCCAAGGCGGGTTGCAACACAAAAGGGTCGCAGGGTATCCCTTGGTAGAGTTCTTAATAAGTGATAACTAAATGATTGAATGAGATTAAAATATAATAACAAGAATTAATGTAACTACCCTATTGTTGATTTAGGACTTTGATATGGTATGTATTTTCCTTTTCATCATTTGAGGATGTTGATATGGCCTAGTACCTTGCCATCTACGGATGTTGATATGGTATAGTGCAACCTTGCCATCTACAATTATTGATATGGCTCAGTAGAGCTTCCTTGTTGAGAGAAGGATTTCTCAAAGCCACATGAGCCACCATGTACCATGTGATGACACTCCCACTCTTGAGTCTCCACACTAAACCATTGTTTGTATTGAGTAGTGACCCTGTTATATCATGAGTGTTGCTTAGTTTTCTCCTTGGACGTTGGTCCACATGTTGAGTGTTCTCCATGTGCCTTTGTATTCTATGTCTATATTTATTGCATTGGATCATTGCATTCTTTTATGATACTATGAATTTTCTTGGTGTGTGCGTGTGAGAGTCATTCCTTGTTTGTGTGTATGCCTTGTATTTGTGGTCGAGTGACTATCTTCACAAGCACAGTGGGGTGGGCCCGAGGGTTCTACAAGGTAGGGTGGAATTGCATTATTATACCACTAATGGACATCGGTATACAAGTTATGGGCTTCCTCCAGATTCATAGAGTATTAAGTCGTGGGTGCTTCAGGATACACTTTTCTTGGCTCATGTTGTAGGTGCATTATGCTCTTTTAGATATTGTACTTAGAGTAGATTCATATATCTATGCTCTTGGTATTTATATACTCATGTACGCATTTTATTCTTAGAGTAGTTTATGATCATGTTATTGTTTTGCAATATAGTGGGTAATGCCTCAATTTTCATGTATCTGATTCTCTCTGGTGTGGAGAAAGCTTGTATTTAATGTCGTACATTGGTTTTGAAAAGCCTATCCTATTGTCAGGCTAAATTACCTAGTATATTGTATGCTTTAGGCATCAACGACTACCTGTAATTGGACTATACTTGATTCAAGTAGATGGTGATAAAAATGATGATTTCATAAGTTGATTTGGTCCATTTTGATGTATATCTCATCAATAGCTCTCTGACACATTTTGAACAAAGTCAATCGGGTGTCGAATACAAAATTTATGGCCTCTGGAAGGTATGATTGATAAATTCCATATTCATTCTCCAAAGTGTAATTTTTGGTTTATCTTTTTTTATTTTTGGGATGAAGTGTCATTTTTGGTCTGTCTTTTGTCATTTTTGGGATGAAGTGTCATTTTTGGTCTGTCTTTAGTTGTATTCAGGAAGTCTTAATTTTAGTCTATGTTCTATCGTATCCGGGATAGTGGCTACTTCCATACATCTTCTGGAAAACTTAATTAATGTTCTAGATACCCTTTTTAAAGTAGAGACCATTTCAATCAAAATTACTGGTGATGTTGCTTCCTCTCCTTGGAAGTTGTTAGCATATTGCTTTGTATGGCGATGAGGATGTGTTCGTCTACTCAACAAGTGACAATTGACAATGGTCTGGTCTTGACCCATGGGTTTGTGGATGTGATCCAAACTCTCATGTGGTGGCTTGAACATGCCTATTCCATTCATTATTATGTGTTAGTGCTTGGGATCCTTTGGAAGTGGTTGTAAAGGCTTCTACTAGTACATGAACATGTGTTATTCATTAATTTATCTTGAGATGTGGTTTAATTTTTATTTGATGCACTTATTTATATAATGTTTATGTTATGTTTACTTATCACAAATTTTTTTGTTAAGTGCATGTTTTACCCTTTGGTTCCAAGGGTTCCCTGGCGGGGCATTACAAGTAGTTGATCCATTCTTCAGAGGAACATACTTAGACTCTACATGCTTCCATATCTTATAACCAACTAATACCAAGTATCCTTTCATCTGATCTTTCCATGAATTGTAGTTTTATCCATAAAACATAGGAATAATCAATTTGTGTTCCATCAGATCTGCCTCAAACGGTTAATTTTTTCATCGAGGAACCAGACTCTTATACCAATTGTTGAATAGGCCTAATAACTAAAAGGGGGTGAATCAGTTATTACCACACAACATTATAAAACTTTCCCTCTGTTAATTAGTACTTAAATAGTTCCAATAACAACTTAAGATTTTTCAATTTAGCACATTAAACATCTACAAAAAATATAAACATGAAATGCACATGAACACCAAAATAGAGAACGCCAGATTTTATGTGGAAACCCCAAGATGGGTAAAACCACAGAGAAGATAATTCTTGCGAAATGTAAAAAAATTTGTTAAGGTGACACCAAAAGATGATTTGATACAAAGGCTCATTACTATAAATTCTCACTACAAGAAAGCTCACTACCAATACTACACAAGGGCTTAGTGTCATAAGTCCCACCGCCAATACACAGGGGCTCACTGCCACAACACAAGGGTTAATTTATAATACATAGGGGCTCATTGCTAAAAGATATAAAAAGGAATAGAATCCACCTCTAAGATCTACAAACTTATCTGCATGAACACACATCTCCTTCGAATGAATTCGTAGTCACTTCGCATAAGCCATACATAAATATGCATTGCTTATGTCCATACATTACTTATACAACACCATGAGATCCACAAGGTCGGCTTCACAATTTGAAATAGGTCATGCAAAAATATTCTCATGGTGGGAAGGAATTAAATAAGGACCACATTCAATGATACAACACGCCACACTACACAACACCTTCTCCAAGGTACATATTAAAAAACTAAAGTTGGAACCAAAACACATCCACCAAGGATCAAGCATAAAATCTACCACAATGTATATTCCATGGACCAATATCTATTGGTTAACATGCCAACCACACCAACCGATACGCCAGACACTCCAATTGATATGTCAATCTATCAATACACAATAATCGATACAACAGAAGTTGAGATGTGAGTATGTTGATATTAGTGACAACACCATTGGAAAGCATCAAATTCACATTCTAACAAAATGTATATATTTTGATGAAAATTTTCTACAGTATCTAGAATGCAACCAATAAGGATGTTTCTTCCATTTTTGTGTATAAGAACTTTAAGGTGTTTCAAATTGATGCAAAGTCATACATCTTGAATGGAGATCTTGAAGAAGAGGTTTATATTGAATAATCAAGTGATTTTCAATTATCAGAAGATCTAGACATGGTGTGAAAAATCAAGAAGGCACCCTATGGACTCAAGAAATCTCCCAAAGATTGGTATGCAAGGTTGGACAAGTTTTGAGTTAGTATTGTTAGAGTATCTATTTATCTTCACGTATTAATTAGATCATGTTGATTTAATTATTAAGTTGTCCATGTACTCTATTTTCACTTAACTTGTCTCTAAGGTGCATATAATTAATATTTTATATTAATTATATTACGCAACCTAGCTTTTACCTTTTGCAAGACAGGCATGCGATGGGTAGACGGCCGTCAATTTTTTTCCCAGTGTCTGTGATGGTCATTTGACTGTCAAATTTTTTTCGTGTGACTGGTTTTTTCCAGTGAGCTCATTTTCGGAGGAGCAGTTGGTTTTTCGGTCGTAACTTGTGCATACGGTGTCTGTTTTCAAAAAAAAAATATCATCGAAAAGGTGTTTCCGAGCCGGACACAATGGTGCTGGTATTGATTTCTAATTCAGCCATTTTATCTCTCATTTTTGGCATTGAAGTAGAGGCTTTCATTTCCTCCATCTCTGCATCTGGCGTCCAGGTTTTCTTCTCATTTTTTGTGCTTTCAGTAATTGTTTCTTTGTTGTACGAGGGATAGAATTATACATTGTGGGGGTGTTTTTTCTTTCTATCATTTAAATTTAGAAATGACCCTTCTACTTCCATCTTCTTCTTCTCTCAATTTCAGACCCCTCTGTGGCCCGACTGACACCGCACAATTATCACACCTAGAAAGCACACATGACCAGGATTCTCATGTCACGTGGCTTATGGTCATGTCTAGATGAAAACCAACCTATTTTGCAGCATCCTTTTGAGGTTCTTCAGCACAGGAAAAAAATGGATGAAGCCATGGGATTGATTGCACTGAACATCTCCGATAGTCTCATTTTTCACCTGGATGGTTTGACAACTCCTAGGGCCATTTGGGGTAAGTTTTTAGATTTTTTTGGCACAGTGAATGAGTTCCAGGTACTACAACTTGATGCAAAGTTGACCACTTTGACTCCTACCAGCTTTCCCACTATGGAGGACTTCTTGATGAATTTCAAATCTCTATGCTTAGTTTTGCAGGGATGTGGGAGAAACAAGACAGATGATGAGTGTATCTTCCTGATACTCTCAAAGTTGAGAGGACAGTATCAGATCTTTTCTTCTACTTTCTACTCCACCATGGATGCTTTGGGTACTAGACACACCATACCTTCATTTGAGAAATTCTATGATCGGTTGACACAGGAACAGGCAAAGATCCAACAGATGGATGCTTCTGGCTCTTCTAGCCAAGCATTGGTTGCTCAGTCTTCACAGGGGAAACCAAAAAAGAAAGCCAAATCGAAGAAAGATTCAGTAGGCAATGAGTATTCCTCCAAACTTGGATAGAAAATTGATTCCAAACCTCCAGCTAACCCTTCCAAGGGTAAATCTTCTTCAAAGTCTACTGATTCTACCTCCAAGACTAAGAAGAAATCAGTTGAGACCTGCAGCTTTTGTGGAAAGGATGGACATCCTATTTCTAGGTGTTGGAAATGTTTGGAGGCCTTAGAGGAAGCCGTGCAGGAGCATCACATTTCATCTCCTCAGTCCACATCCTCCCCTACAGGGAAAGGTCATGCTCTTACTGCACGAGCAATGACTTCTGGGCCCACCTGGATTCTTGATTCTGGTGCCTCTCACCACATGACTCACACTCAACAATTGGTCACCTCACTTGCTCCCTATGCTACTTCACAGATTGTTGTTGGGAACTCATCTCATCTTTTAGTTTTGGGTTATGGTTCTATTGCATTAGCTGGGGGCTCTCTTCAGGATGTTCTTTTTGTCCCTGACATTTCGACAAACCTATTGTCTATCTATCAGATTTGCCACTATGGCTCTGGTAAGACAGTTGAGTTCTCACCACATGATGTGGTTATTTGGGACTTACATGATTCTGATATGATTGTGGCTACTGGGAGTGTTGACACTACATCCCGCCTATACAGATTTGATGGATTTGAGTCTTCTTCTGGCACAAGTTCCTGTCTTATAGCACATGCAGATTCAGTGAGAATACTTTGGCATGAGCATTTGGTCCATGTCAATTATAGATATCTTCAGCAGATGAGCACACAAGAACTTGTTCTTGGGCTTCCATAGATTACTTGCACTGATGGGGTTTTTCAGGGTTGTGTTCTTGGAAAACAACATAGGATCCTTTTCCTCACGGATGAGCTACTCATGCTTTGGCACTATTGGATTTTATTCATAGTGACCTCATGTCATTTCCTAATCCTTTTTATGGTGCCAGATATGTGTTTACTTTCATTGATGACTTCTCCAGACGCACATGGGTGTACTTTTTAAAGTACAAGTCTGATGTCTTTGATTCATTTCGAGTCTTTAAGACATTTGTGGAGAAGCAATCTAGCCTTTCTATTCAGTGGATACGCACAGATAATGGGGGAGAGTATGTGAACCAAGCTTTCAGGGATTTTTGCTCTGAACATAGTCTTCAGCATCAGTTTTCATTTCCCTACACCCCTCAGTAGAATGGTGTGGTAGAGAGAAAGAACAAAACACTTCGGGAGATGGCTAATTGTATGATACAGTCTAGGTCCATGGATTCATCTTTTTGGGCAGAGGCAGTCAATTGTGCCAACTATATTCAGAATTGGATGCTTCACAAGGCAGTTTGACATATGACTCCTGAGGAGGCTTGGTCTCATGTCAAGCCTGATGTATCTTTATTCTGAGTTTTTGGTAGTGAAGCATGGGCATTTGTGCCTGACGCTCAAAGGAGAGAAATGGAGTGGAAGAGCTGGCACCTCATATTTGTTGGCTACTGTGAGGATGTTAAGGCATACAGGTTGTTTGACCCTAATTCCAGAGAGGTCCTAATTTGATGGGATGTCCAATTTGATGAGTGCCTTCCTACAGTAGATACCCCACTTCCAGAGTCTACTTCACTTACCACTACTCCCTCATCTCTTCCAGTTTCTTTTCAGGATGATGAGGATGATGATCTTGGTGATCCCCATTTACCTCCACCACAATATCATCCATCGATGCCTAGATGGGCTCGTGTTACAGTTGATGCTGCAAGATCTCTGGCTAGTAACCCTTCCACTTCCCATCGCACCCGGTCTCATATTGCAGGTTTTAGTCTTCTGATTCATGCTATTTGTGGTGATCCTCAGACATTTACGGAAACGATAGGACATACTGAGTGGGACAGTGCTATGGAGGAGGAGTATTCTTCTTTGATGAAGAATCACACTTGGGATCTTTGTTCTCTTCCTAAGGGAAGAAAGTTAGTGCGATGCAAGTGGTTGTATCATACTAAGTTGGCTGCTGATGGTTCTATTGATAAGTACAAGGAACGTCTTGTTGCGAAGGGTTTTTCACAGGTTGAGGGTATTGATTACACTGAGACATTTTCCCCTGTCACCAAGATGAACTCTATTTGCCTTGTCTTATCCCTCACAGCTTCTCAGGGATGGCCCATTTTTCAGATGGATGTGAAGAGTGCATTCTTGCATGGTGATCTTACTGAGGAGATTTACATGGAGCAGCCTTAGGGATTTGTGCAAGATTCATCCTTGGTTTGTAGACTTTGGCATTCTTTGTATGGTCTCAAACAGGCCCCTCGGGCTTGGTATGAGAAGATGGACTCCTTTCTACTTTCTACAGGATTCACATGCTATCATTCTGATCCTACAGTCTACATTCAGCGTCTTGAGGATGAGGTTTTGATCCTTGTGCTATATGTTGGTGATCTTCTCATCACAGGTAGCTCATCTTCTATAATTCAGGATGTCCAGCGTGCATTGATGGAGCAGTTTGAGATGACTGACCTTGGCCTATTACACTTCTTTCTAGGTCTACAGATTGTTCAGTCCCCTGCTAGGATCTTTGTTTACCAACAGAAGTATGCTCTTGACATGCTTCGGCGCTTTGATATGCTTGATTGAAAGCCTTCCCCCACACCTTTTCAGTTGGGTGTTACTTTGTCTACCTCTTGCACTTTGCCTTCATTGGATCCTACATTGTATCAGTAGTTGGTTGGCAGTTTGTTATACCTAACACACACTCATCCTGATCTCTCCTTTGCAGTTGGTCTAGTCTCTCGGTTCTCCCATGAGCCTCATGAGAGTCATTGGCAAGCTTCCAAGCATATTTTGAGATACATTTAGGGCACCCTTATGTATGGAATTAATTACACATTAGGGGCTCCTCACATTGTCGGCTTTACTGACTCAGATTGGGCTAGTGATGTTGATGATCGAAAGTCTACTTCTGGCTTTGTTTTTTTGTCTTGGCTCTTGTCCTATCACATGGTTGTGCAAGAAGAAGAATGCTCATGCACTTTCGTCTACAGAGGCTGAGTACAAAGTGGTAGTGCATGCTAGTCAGGAGATTCTATGGCTTTGACAGTTGATGACTGAGTTTGAGTTTCCTCCTGATCGTCCCACTGTTCTTTGGTGCGATAATCAGAGTAATATTCACATTTCTCGCAACCCGGTGGAGCATCAGCACACTAAACACATTGAGATTCATATGCATTTCATCTGTTAGTAGATTCAGGATGGTGTTCTCACTTTGGAGTACATTCCCACTGACGCGCAGGTTGTTGACATCTTCACCAAACCTTTTGCATCTCCGCACTATCTTTAGTTGCGTTCTATGCTTGGGGTGATGGAAGTTGTCCTTGGGGGGTCTTGTTGAGGCCTTCCTTCCTTCATGTTTTTTTTAGCATGTTTTTTTTATCTCCTTTTGGAGAGGGGTTTTTCCCAGTGGGTTTTCTCCTTTATCTCCGGTTCATAGAGATTTTCTTGTATTGGGTACCTGATCAGGCCTTGTTGCCGGGACCCACTTTTCCTGCTTTCATAGTTGTTCTAGGTTAGCTTACCTCCTGATCTTCGCTTAAGGGGGGTGTTAGAGTATCTATTTATCTTCACTTATTAATTAGATCATGTTGATTTAATTATTAAGTTGTCCATGTACTCTATTTTCACTTAAGTTGTCTCTTAGGTGCATATAATTAATATTTTATATTAATTATATTGCACAACCTAGATTTTACCTTTTTAGGGTTTTGTTCACCTTTAAGGTTGAACTTTTGTAATTATTGTTTCATGATCTTGGAATAGAATTTGCTCTCACTCTGCTGAGATTTTCCAAGTCTTTGCTTCTGTCTCTCTGGTTTCCTTTAAGTAACAGGTTATTTGCATGCAAGTGTTCTTGGCGATCTGTGAAGTTGGATTTCTCAACTTATACAAGTATAACTTCAAGAAATGTACAAAAGACAATGATCTTTATTTCAACATTAAAGGTAATAAAATGTTGATAATAGTGGTGTATGTTGATGAATCATCTTTGGTGGAGATGATGATGCTTGCAAGAACATTACAAAATTTGAATTTGAGATATCAATTATTGGTCAATTATCATTGTTTATTGGTCTTCAAGTAACCTAGTTAGATCTTTGTTATATGGAACCCCCATGGTTATTGATTTTCAATTGAGAAAGGACGATGAATCTCTAAAAGTAGATCAAAAACTTTGTATATCTATGATTATTGGATTGGTGTAATTGACTACTTCAAGACCACATATAATGCATGTAGTCTATTTGGTTACAAGATATCAAGCTAATCCAAAAAAATCCCATGACAAGTAGTAAAGAGGTTATTCAAATATTTGAAAGGGACTCTAGATTTTGGTTTTTGATATAAAAGTGATAATGATTTTTCTTTAAGAGCTTACAAAAATGATGATTGAGATAGATGTGTTGATGAATAAAGAAGTACAAGTGGTGATGCATTTTTCTTGGGGAATAGATTGGTCTCTTGGCTAAGAAAGAAGCAAGATTTAGTGTCATTATCTAAAATAGAAGAAAAATATATTTTTGCAGCATCTTGTTGAACTCAAGTGATGTGGATGAAGTAAATTCTTAGAGATATCAAAGTGATGTATGATTAGGCTATTCCTATTATGTGTGATAATACAAGTGCAATAAATATTCTAAAGAATTTGGTGATGCATTCAAGGACTAAACACAATTATATTTAGTATCATTTCCTAATAGAGAAGGTTATAGAGAATGAATTCATATTAGAGTATGTACCTACAAAGGATTAGATTGTAGATATTTTCACCAAGAAACTATCAAATGACACTTTTGAGTATGTCTAGTATAAATTAGGGGTTATTGATTGTCCTAATTAAAACTAGATGCATATAAGTGGTGCATATTTCCAGGGGAAGATTCAAAGTCTATCCTTTATCTCTTAGATTGGTGTGCTTTCTGATCTTAGAGGGAGTAGTGAAGGTTATGGTTTCCTAGTTGTAAGAAAGTGAAGATTTAAAATAAAAAGATATATATGATGGGGGAGATAGTTGTAGATGTAAGATATGATTCCCAAAAAGGGAAAATTTTGTTTGGGAGATGTTTGAAGTGGTGTCCCCTTTTTCCTCAATGTCAAAGGGGGAGAGAGATATAGTTGAGAGAGATAGTTATTGATGGTGGTACAGGTATTGCCATCAATAAAAAAGAGGGATATTGTTGGTAATTTACACTATGTTGTCATTGATGTAAAACAAATTTGTGCTAATGACAAAGGATAATAGTAAGATGAATTTTTCAATAGTGTTTGTCATTGGTGTTGTCATTAATGAAAAATGGGGAGATTGTTAACAATAGAGTTCAGTTTTTTCACAATAGAGTTTAGTGTTTTCATTGATGTTAATATGATTTGATTTAATAGATTCTTGATGTATGGAGTTTGATAGATGTCCAAAAATGGCTATTCAGAAGTTGCTAAAATGACTAGTGATGACATTGAGTATGTGGTATCTCTGAAAGGTGAAAAAAATAGATGTTTGAATATACAAGAAAGAATATTTTAAATCTATATAGGAGAATGCTCTACATTCCTCAACATTTGAAGATAGTGAATTATTATTTTAGATATAATATCTACAATTTTTGGATGCTTCACTATGATGTTCTTAGATCCTCAACATTTCAATTGGAGTAGTTGGTTGTTGCGGTTTGCTAACAATAAGGTTGTCTATGAAGACTGGTTTGGAGAATGATTCATATTTATTTTTAGTGTTGTTATTAGGTGTGTGGTTTGGAGGAAATATTTAGGATGTTCATGTGATGTTCTAGTTCAAAATTCAAGTGTTTGTTTGTTCCACAAGAGAATTTGTGATGTCTAGTTGTTCGATATTGTTGTTTGTGTTGGTCTTTGGCCAAATCATTTGGTGCTATTGATTGTATGATATTATTTTGATTTGGATATGCATTAGAGGTTGATTTACGAGGTATTTAAGGGTCGTACTTTTGTGTTTGAAGATCTGAATTGAGTTATTTGTATTGGAAGATGTTTTTGGGTTGATTGGTTAAAGTGCTATATTGTTTATTTACACATTACATTTGATGTTGAATTCAGAGAATTTTTATTGTGGGGTTTGTTTGAATCAATTTACTAAGATGTGTTGTGATTTATTTGAGTCCCATTTAATTATTGGAGTGGATCACATTTACCACAATCTCTTATTATGGTTGACTTAGTGCAAGTTATGTATATTATACATGTGGTTGACCTAGTTGAGGGTTTTGATGAATATATTAAATATATAGATGTGTAGATATTTGATTTGAAGTGTGGATTTGTTATGAATAATGTGGAATCATATGAAGTGAATTAGAAGCATGAGTATCAATTTGAGATACACTTTGATGATCATCTCTTTTTGTATGATAATTTTTTGAGGCATCGAATGTGTGTGTTGTGATTTCCATGATATTGGTCACTTAACATAGTGGTTCAAAGATAGCTTCAAGAGAAATAGATCTATTCATTTCAATTCCTCATCATCTCTGTGTTTATTAGAAGACACTTAGTCCTTTTAGTATCTTGTGCAGATCTACATCTTTCCCTAGAGAAATAAGAATGAACCTACAAGTCCTTTTGTATTCAATATTCATATTGTGAGTGTAATTATCACTATGGTTTTGAAGCCACAGTGTATTTTCCACATAAAAATCTTGAATTCATGTGTGTGGTATTTATTAATTTATCTTTCATTGATGTTTAGTTGGTTAAAGATAATTGATAAGTATTTGTGATTGACTAATTACAATTATTTCTCAAGATTGACTCACCTCCAACTCCCTATGTTGTGTGTGTGTGTGTGTGTGTGTGTGTGTGTGTGAGAGAGAGAGAGAGAGAGAGAGAGAGAGAGAGAGAGAGAGAGAGAGAGAGAGAGAGAGAGAGAGAGAGAGAGAGAGAGAGAGAGAGAGA
>MU227252.1:598479-635958 GCA_018584345.1 Thuja plicata | reverse complement strand
AGAGAGAGAGAGAGAGAGAGAGAGAGAGAGAGAGAGAGAGAGAGAGAGAGAGAGAGGAATGTAAATAAGAATAAAGAGAGGGGGACTATTTATTTTGAAGAATTAAGATTATTTTTTAATTTAATAAAACATTATATTTCGTGTTCCAGAAAATGCACTTGAATTATGTGAAACTTGAAATGTGTTTGTGTTATGTCAAACATAAAAATGCTCTTGCATTTTATGTTTGATTTAAAATGAGTGTATTTTTTAGTAAAAAAAATTCCCGCCCCATTTTTTACTTTGAATAAGGTTTGGATAACAAGCTTGAAGGCTTGGACTATTAATTTTCCTCAATTTCACATGTTTTAACCTTTAGTCGAGTTTCTCAACTTGCATGCTATCATGTTTACACGTTGCATAAATATATTTAATAAAATTACCACCAAAATTTTACATATTTTTTTCTCTAACCATATAAGTTTTTTTATATTTGAAATGCATTAACGTATTTATTTTTACATTTTTTTACTATTGTTTCTATATTTCTCACGTACATGTCTTGACTTTTCTCTATAAATTTTGATTTGGTTATTAAAATTATGTATAATGTTGTTCTACACTCCATTCTTTATACATTGAAAGAAATATTTTAAATATTTAATTATTTTTTGTGCAAGTTATGTGCCACACACAGTGATTCAATTTTTAGGATACATCCACTTTGAAAAGACAAAAAAAAAAATCAATAAAAACTCTAAAAAATGGGGGTGCCCCATATAGAGAAACGATTAAAACACTTTGGTGGTGAGGCTTCCACCAAGGTGCAAGCCCTTATTGGGCCATTGTGCTAGCAGGCTCGTGCCTACGTTGGGTCGATGTGCTCATGGGTTTAAATTTGTGGTGTGTTTGACATCTTAAGAACTAGTGTTTACCAATAAAAAAACTCTAAAAAAATATACAAGTTCTACTATTCACTCTCAAATATATTTATACAAGTCGATTTTTCAAAATACTAAATGCAAAAAAAAGTAGAGGGTGCACACTAGACCCTATGTTATATTTTAGTGAGAAAAAGAGGTACTCTTTTGTGTGAGAGAAATATTTCATCCTTTCAATATTAATTTTTTTTCAAAAAAAATAGTAATTTAAAAAAAAGATTCAAAATACTATGATTCTTGTTCTTGTCATATCCTCAAATTTAAAGTGAATGAATCTCAAATTACTCATTGAAGCTCAATTTTAACTGATTTTAGGGGGGGGGGGGGGNGGAAGTAGCCTCTTTTGACCTCCTGTTTGTATATCATTTTCTTGCACTTACCCATGTACTGTAATTAATTCCTTATGCTTTACTCCCACTGATCATCTTTCTTATGCTTACATATATTTAATTTTTGTGACTCTACACATGTA
Organism: Thuja plicata; assembly: GCA_018584345.1. Taxonomy (NCBI): domain Eukaryota; kingdom Viridiplantae; phylum Streptophyta; class Pinopsida; order Cupressales; family Cupressaceae; genus Thuja; species Thuja plicata. Next base: position 634,566 of record MU227252.1, on the reverse strand, counting down.
TGTCCCAATTTTCTCTTCTTTATATAGCCTCTTAATGGCTTTCCATCGTGTCCTTTCATAATGTTTAATTATCTTATTCCCACTGATTTTTTTTTCCTTTACGATATTTTACAGTTTTATAGCTTATTTATGCATATTAGAGGTGTTTTAAAGCTATTTATCATTTTCCTTTTGACGTCATACAAAAAATTGACCCGATTGATAATAATGTTCTTTAACTTTGATATATCATTCATCTCTGTACTATTTTCCTCTTCAAAGTCTTCATATTTCTCCTTTTTAATTTATTTATTAAAATATCATTTTTGCATAATACTCATAATTGTCCATTCTTATATGTTTTATTTTTTTATCGTTTCTAAATTGTACACTTTTTATCGTCATCAGCTCTTCTTCCAAAATATTTTTTACACACATTAAATTCTCATCTTCATATTTTTCCAATCTTTCCTAGTGAAAAAATAATTTATTTATTCAATTGAGTCTACCCAGTGTTGTTGTACACTCAACATTTGGTTCCAATGCAAGACTTTGATTTTTGTGTGTACATACATACATACATACATACATATAATATTATACATGTATATACATATACATGTGTATACTCATAATACACACGCACACATGTGTACATATACATATACATATGTACATATGCATTTTTGGAAATATGTGTTGTCATTGATGTCAACCTAATATCTAACAATATGTGTTGAGGTCATAACATTTGATGAAGATGATTGAGAACAGTTGGTACGAACATTGTTGATGATATGGATAGTGTTATTGTCAACATTGTTGGATAGTGTTTCTAAAATGTCTTCTCTAATGTGTCTTAACCTGCAAGTCAAATCAGGAGTAGTGAGCTACCTTGGCCTTAAGCCTAAAATAATATTGTACTCAGTATTCATATTGTGAGTGTGACTTTCACTGTGTTTTGAACCCACATGGGATTTCTGCATAAAAATATGGAGTTTGTGTGTGTGGTGTTTATTAATTTATCTTTCATTGATGTTTATTTGGTTAGAGATAATTGATAAGTATGTATTTGTCACTAATCTCGTAGACACATTGGGTGCTAGTATCACTTATTTAGGGGAGCATGTTATCGATATGGACAAAACAATGATACATCAAATAGAAATTACTAAAGAGAATAAGATATTTTCATCATTTCATGACGAGTAGTGAGCTACCGTGGCCTTAAGCCTAAAACAATATTGTATTTAGTATTCATATTATGAGTGTGATTCTCACTGTGATTTTGAACCCACATTATATTTTCCACATAAAAATATGGAAATTGTGTATGTGTTGTTTATTAATTTATTTGTCATTGATGTTTAATTGGTTAAAGATAATTGAAGTGTGTGTGTGTGTGTGTGTAGAATGGCATAGACCTCATATATGCACATGAGAAGTAATATGCATTTGCATTAAATATTGAATCATATTATAGTATACATTAGAGTGGATTGAGCATCATAATGCTTATATTTTTGCATGAAAATAAAAGGAATTATTTTATTGGACAGATGCATGTTTGCTCAAATTATCCTTGTTAAAGAAAGTAGTTTACTTAAATCTATGTGCATTGGGTTTATTTCCAGGTTGGGATGTTGAATATGGGATAATAGAGAGTACATATTCTTTTTTAATCCCTATTGATTTATAGTTTTTAAGTGCTTTGGCCAAAGCCACATATTTTCATTGAAATAGATGAATGTTTTCCCAGATAATTATATATTCTCTGCCATATCCTGAAGTAGGACATTGCATGTTCATGGACTGTAAATGCATGTTCCATCTTGTCTATTATTTTTCAGGTTTCTATGAATTTTGCAAAAGGTTGGGTATCCTTCGATAATCAATTTTTTTGAAGTGTAAGCTTTCAGGTTGGGCAGAAAAGTGTCTGAACCATGATCTTGTCTCTTAGATTTGTGGATGATTGTTGCATTCAGTGGTGTTCATAGACTTTATTGATTATATTTCACATGTCATTACTTGTATTTATACATCATTATTTATATGACGGCGACTTTATGGCATGAGATCCAAAGTTTTACTCTTTATAGATCATTATTCATGTACTTATACCTATATTAGGCACTTTTAAATGTGAGACGTAACATGTCATTTTATATATATTAAATTTATTTTATTTCTTTTTCACATTAATGTAAGTTTGAGTATTTTTGTGATATAATTAAGGAGTGAGAACCTCGCAATATAAATAATTACATCATGGAGATCTATCTAGTTTCCCAACTTTAGTATTATTGATAGCTATAGAAGATATTTTTGTGACTAGATTGTGGTTATCTTTAAAGTGAGAATTTATGGTCTTGAAGAGAATACTTTCACAAGTGTTAAATAGAATGTAGTCAGAAAGTATGTGGATTGAATTTTTATGTATGTCCTAGTGACCAAGAAGTCATGAGACTCTTTGAGGATCCTTTTACATGGGATATTGTTGAGGATTATCAACTCATGGATACATAGTGAATTGTCAAATAAATTTCTAAAGCATAAAGTATGTCATTGGATTGTTTTTACAACCGATTGACCAAGAAGTCATAAGACCCTTGGAAGATCCTATTGCATGATATGTTGATGATGATTATATCAAATCTTATATACATAATTCATTGTCAATAAATTTCTAAAGAATCAAGGGAAGTGTGGCCAATGCATTCCCCAAGGGTAACTAGACATCTTAGGATAAGAAATTGTGGATAGGTGGTGGAGTACCATGTTAAAGGTGAATTATTTTAAATTATGTTGATGCTTAAACCCTATGATGCTATATTATATTTCAACTTTGATACCATCAACAATGAGGTTGATTCACTTCATGCAAGGATCCCTTTCATATAGAAATCTTGCCAAAGAATAATTTTCATCTAAAGTAGCTAGTAAAGAACCCTATCTCCTTGGGGAATATTGTTCTTTACACTTTCTTCTTCTAGGTAGTGACCTGAAGAAATGTAGATCATTATTATTTTATAACTTGACCAAGTTATATTAGTGATAGATAAGATGAGAACAAGGTTGTGGATTTAATTTCATGATATATTTTTACATTAGAATACAAAGATAACTATGTATATAGGAAATACTACATAGCTAAGCTAATAGAGGTAGATATATCACCCTGCTAAGTTTATGATGTGAAAGTCTTGTTATAGTTCATGGAAAGTAAATCATCTAGTTGTGCCAATTATGGTCCAACTAAAATTCCTTTATTGATTAAAGGTGTAAAATTAAAATACATGAAAAATAATTCATATCAAGGAAAGTAGGCCTTGTGATGAAATAGGATATTCATGTCAAGTTCATTTTCTATGAATTTAGAGAGGGAAAACTCATTCAATGGGTTTTTAGTAAGGTTGCAAATGTAGGCCTATAATAGATTGTACTTTGTGTGAGACCCCACCTATAGTTGGACATTGACACTTTATATTTTGATGTTATTTTGAGAAGCATTGCTAGATTTTAATCATCTACAAATTTATTTTCTGATTTTATATCTTTGATAATGGTTTCATTTTGTGTGTAAGATAGTCTAACTATGTCACTCAAGAGTCCTCTAAAGTTTTCCCGACTTAAAAATATATGAGAATGATATTGCTAGTGTGAAGGGAAATGATAGATTGAATGGTGTATCAATGTACACTTTTAGACAATGTGTGATAATGGAATATCATAACTTAATGGTGTTGTAAAATCATATAGTAACCTTTAAAGCATAGCATAATGATAGATATGCAAGAAATGATCTTACTAGAATGTTATTTTATATATAATATTTACTTGGGAGTGCACATCTTAAAATATGATGTGTTCGAGTTAATTAGTTATGTGTTCATTGATTGATATTTGTGGAACTTCGTTAAATAGTTATGTAAAGTATTGTGTTTGTTGTGGGGTAAAACTAATGTGGGTTAAAATATTATGATTATGATTATTATTGTTGGTGTTGTTGTTGTTTCCTTGTTATTCTACTCAATCAATTTTCTATGTCACTCTTTATTATTGTTATGGTTGGATGCCTACCATGAAAGGACTATCCACCATTTTGGACACTGTGCTTCATTTCCCTTAGTTAAATTTTATAAGTATGCCTTGATGATTATAATATTTATTATCTTTTGTGTCCTCTAATCATGCCAACCTCAATGGCTTCAATGTTGTGCATGAGGATGTGTCTCCATGATTTTAGTATTTGGTGTATGATTTTACCTCCTTTATTGAGTAGTTTAACATTATCCTTTTGTTTTTGTTCATTCATCTTGCTATCATTTTGATATTATTGTATCTCTCATGTGGCTGGTGTTAGTTATGAACACGGGTGTAGTGAGGCTTTCAATTATGTTGTTGATACACCATGAATATTGTATATTGATGGTGATATAACTTCTCTAACTATTCATAATGATGTTACATTTGGATATAACATCTATTTTAGATTTATTGATATCCATATGTACAGTGTTATAGATTCAATAATATGTGATGATGCAACATGTGATGAATCTAAGGGTTATTCTTTTTGTGTGTTATCTAGCTTTATAAATTAGAAATTTTAATTGTGATTATCATTTTATTACATTTAATCTTAGTAACATTAATATGCATGTTAGTACTTCACCTAGTATTACACTACATATGGATATAATTGATACTAGTGAGGAGTTGTTGGATGATGAATTTTATAGTTGCATAGATGTATCTTTACATATTAAGTTTTAATTACTTTTTCAATGCTAATTATGAATATTTAGAGGAAGATATATCTTTAATTAGTGAATTTATACTCAACTCAATGCTAGATAAATCATATATGGCCATGACAAACTTGGATGAATTTATTTAATCTATGTGATCTATAATGTCGTTATTTAAGTTGATATATATTCAATAGAACTAATTAAACTAAATTATTATTATAGTAGAATATTTGTAATTAATACATTGAGTAAAGTAGTTCCTTCAAATGAATTAATTACTTAATATAAGATCCAACTAAATTTAGAAGCATCTATTCCTTAATAGTGTACTGAATAGTAGAACACTAAGATAAAATAGAATATCCAACTTCTATTTGGTAGGGTTTCTATAACAAGTGCCACGTAGTGGCTAGTATTTGCCTTAATAGTATAATAATAATAATTGTAGAATAGTATATATATAATTATATTATTACTATTGTATTGACATGTACTAGACACAAATATAACTAGATTGATTGGTTGATTAGGAGTTGGATATCAAGTGAATAATAATTAGTGAAAGATAAACAACTATTGATTGTTGTAATTGCTAAGTAAAAGTATAGTTGTTATTAATCACAAGGTAATTTTACTTAAAATCAATATCATAATTATTTGATATATGATATAAAGTCTTATATTGATTTAAAATCACAAATATTTTTATGATTTTTTTATTTTTACAAATTTAAAATATGTAGCTATCAATATTTTAAATAAAATTAATAAAAACAATAAAAACCCTCTTATAAGTGCAAGTGTATAAATTTGTGCAAATGAGATAAATAAATGCTCTTTAATTTTTAAAAAAGAGTTCAAATAATATCTTTTATGTTATTTTAAATTTTAAAATTTTAAATAATTTTAATATACAACTAAAAAATTTGATTAAATCATTTTTAAAATAATAAAATAATTACGAATTATACAAATAAAATAATTCATATATAAATAATCAATTTAATGTATTTTAACAATTTAATTTTGATTAAATCTTATAAAGAGAACTTTTGATTTTTCTCTCCATGGAGAATAATAAAGATGTTTGGTTGGGTGTGCTTTATGGCTCTCCTTTTAGATAAGGAAGTAGAGATTGAGGAAAGGAATGCCCTCTCTTGTGATTTCTGGTGGGGAGGAAATGTTGAGGCAGCTTGCAAAGGGGGTCATTCTCCTTTTTGCTAATGGTTATGTTAGAGATTTGTGTTCTCTTTGTTGGGGGTGGACATGACTTTATGTGTTGATTTGTGTTCTTGTTAAAGACAATGTGATGCTTCAGAGATTGTTGAGGTTGGGGAAGATGGTTCCTGACATGGTTCTTATCAGGAAGGAGTCAACTCTTCAACATGGAGAGTCAGACTGGCTGATAGGCTACTTGTAGCCTGAGTTGGTTTTTGGTCCCGCTGTGATGGAAGTGACTCTCACTTTCAGTTTCTTTTTTTTTGTGTTGGATTGTCCCTTATGTTTAGGAGGGACAATGGTTCCTTTTTTTCCTGTGATCAGGGGACTACTGATAGTTTTCAAGGGCTCACTCTGGTCATTTGTTTTTGGATAAAGTTTGTAGCTGGTTTGGGAGGTGGTCTCGACCTTGAGGCTAGGGGAAGTGTGTCGTTGTTCAAGAGGCGGGCTCGTTATTTGTGTGTTGCTTCTTATTTCACGATTCCTATGGAGGTGGATGAGTCTCCTTTAGAGGTGGGGACTTTTTTCGTGAATCTGAAGATTTGCATTTGTACAAGAGCTCTCATCTGGGGATATTCAGATGATAGGTGGTTTTATGGTATGATCCTTATGTTGCTCGTCTTTCTCTCCACTACTCATATAGAGGTGGGCTCCTTTTCTATTGAGGTGGAAAGGGGGTTTGCAGTCTGGGGATGGATCTTCAGTCGTGGGGATGTTGTTTACCATATGCTGGTTTCTGACAACTCAACTTTTCGCATGGGGCAAGTTTTTTCTTTGGCCTCATGATGCCTCTGTTGTCACTATGTTTCCCTTTGTGTCCCACTATGTGGGTTGCTGGCAGTGTGCTGACAATGATTTCTTTTGGCACCTGCATTGTAAGTGTTCAGTCATGACCTTGAGCTTTCCTAGCGCCTCTCGATTTCTCTGGTGATAATAGGTCTTTAGTGGCTTGTTGTTGTCCGCCACCACTTTTTGTGTGGTGTTGTTGTCCCTCACAGCCTCTGGTTGTATTGTTGTAAAGGGCCAGCCCCCTATATAGGCTACTGCTTAATTCAAAAACAATATAATAAAAAATAAATAATTATTATCTCATGTTTAAAAAAATAATTATTCAAAATAAAATTAATCACATCATTTACTTAATAAATGAAAAAATGATTTTAATTCCTGAACTAACTTATTTGTTTAATACAGGTGTGAAATATGTTGAAATTTTTGCAGCTACTAGATATTTGTATGTAAAATCCGCTCTTATAACACTAAAACATTTAAACCAATAAGATTTAAGAATTAAGATAAGTGAATGACATAATAAAAAAATGTTATAAATTCATTGCCTCACACATGCAAATAAATAGCACTACCAAGGAGTGCACGCACTTCCTTTTTCTTTCCAATCAAACCTGACACAAAAAGTGAAGCCATAATTTTTCTTTCTAGTCAAGCTAGATGTAGAAGCACTATTGACACAATTTTCAGTACAATCAAACCACACGTATTATATATATTGACAAGTTTTCTATTAATATATTATCAAAACAATAATAATTAAAAGTAGCATATCCCTCTTACAAAAATCTCAATAAATTGAAAATACATATTCCAGAAAATAATAAAATTAAACTAATCTCCTAGAAAATTTTATTAAATAATTATGTCAAAAGAAGACACGTGTCCAATTTATATATGAAAAAATGATTAAGAATCAATATTAATACAAGTGGATTTTAGACCCAAATCTGATTCTGGAATACCATTCAACAGATTTAGGCGCTGCCCAAGTCACCAGTTTAGAGCAAGGAAAGTCAGGGATAGACAATAAAAATCAGAGATCAGTGAGGGACAATTAAAACTCACAAACTAGTTTTCCAGAAAGGAAGGAATTAATGCAAAAATGTGACTGCCACGTGAAGGGAATGGTAAATCTTTAATACATTTAGTGTGCCAGGACGCCATTAAGAGATAGTTATGAAAGGAGATATGCTGGCAATGATTGTTGTATCCTGCCATTTGCATTCACTTGAAAGCTTCTAAAGTCACTCAACACTGTAAAATTCTAAGGTCTCTCAAAACTGTAGAATAGTGTTATTGTGCATTGCTCATGTGAAGATAAGTAATCTTTTTATTTAGATTATATTTACAGTTAAAGATGTGAGATAATAGAATAGATTGGGATATTGTATTTTGATTTTCTTCAAATCGACTAAATGGCATCCACCCATCGATGTAAGGATATATAACTCTTAAAGGTTACAATAGATTTAACCTATTTTGTCTTCTATCATTAGATGTTTATATATAAATACACACATACTTCAGTCTTTAGTTGTATTGTTTCTTGTTGAAGGATTCATTTTATCTAGTACAATTTTACAATCAAGAAGTTAAGTAGAGCTATTAATGTAAACTTTAGATTAAGTGTCAACCTTTCTATAGTCGTGTTGAGAAGAATGAGAACAATGAGTAGAGCTATCAGGAGTTTTAATGTTAGTAAGGAAAGAGCTATATAAACAATTACAAACTCGATAAAATTAATATAAAATACTTTATTATTGGAGATCTAAATCACTAAATGAAAATGAAATAAGAACCTTAGTAAACGATAATTTTAAACAAAGGGGATTATTGTGTTCTCTTACATAATGGAATATAAAGATGTAATAAAGAAAGTTAGCTCTAGTTGATTGTGTATTTAAAAATATATCCTTTTTATTTAATGTGGTGATTTTTAGATTACTTTATTTTAAATTTCAAAGCTAGTTTGCTTTAAGCTCATTCTCTAAACTTAGAGTTTCATTCCTATAGTAGTAAAGATAATTATTGAGATATAGGTTTGATAACAAGTAAACTATAAGGGATTGATTATGTTTATAAGTAAACCATAAAATTAAATCAAAGGAAATTTGGAAGTTTAGCCCTAAGTTTTATGTCATTGGATTCTCAAGGATGGTATTATTTTCTTGTTAAGGTAACTTGTGTTCAAGAATTCATCAAGTGACTACCATTTTACTATCAAATGATGTTTGTATTTTTTAATTTATTTTCTTTTGTATAGAGTCTATCTACATTCTACAATTTATTGTTCCTATGTATATAAAAGTGTGACACTTGGTATTTGAATTCATGCTTCTAGCTCTAGTAATTGGACCTATTATGTAAACCTAGATGGTATCTATAGATAACATTTGAGTATTATGTAAACCTAGATGGTATCTATAGATAACATTTGAGTTTTATTTCATGCAAGGGTTATCCTCTTTAGTTAATATACTTGGATTCAAATTAATAGGTGATATGCATTGGATCCCATTCCTAGATCAGTCGTGTTGTCCCAAAGCTAAATAATCCTTACAAATAAATCACCAAATTTTAAATGGTTATTTATGTATCTAAACTAACCAAATATCTCAAAACAGTGGTGCATTTGTTGTATGGTGATGTTGCCTTTTGTATGAGTTTGAAAGCCATTGATTTATCTTCGAGAATAATGCACTAAAATCGATAAATAGATGTCATTTACCTTAACAATGATTTGTGAATGAATATTATATTCTTAACTTTGCTTGTATCCTTATTTTACCTTAGTGGGTGGTAGCCAATGTCGAAACTGTCTAGGGAATTAGACCCTAGAAAGGGTTGTGTACCCACTCATGTAGTTTGTAACACCTAGAATATAGAACTTATGATACATACTCTTGTTGTGGTAAGACCTAGTATGATATGGTTGAAAATTGAAAAGTCAAACTATGATGTCTTTGTACTTAACATAGGAAAGGCCATCTATGATTAGCCCCCAAGACATTAGATCTAACCCTTAGGCCTTGCTCTTTTGAATTTTTCATGAACTTCCCACTCATTCCCAAGGTTATGCATACTTTGTCTCTCTTCACAAAACCAGCTATACTAATTAGTTTTTGATTGACCTAGCTAAGACATTGATGTGGCTTATCTTATGGTCATGTATCTGGCCTTGAATGGATCTCATATCATGCATCTAGTTGTGTAGGCACGCATGCGGGTGCAAGAATTAGAAGGGCAAGGTGAATACAATACAAAAATAGGAAGGAGAAACTCAGGTATGCAATGACATGTTTTGTTTTTTAATTGAATATTTTAATAAAATATTATTTCAAGTAGATTTATTAATTTTACGAATTCTAGTTAAATGATTCAACAAGTAGTATCTTAATCTTTTCCTTTAATCAATCTAGTTTGTTATTATTCAAAGAAAAAATTATTACTAAATAGATATGTAACACCCCGCCATGGAACCCAAGAGGACAATCACTAAACTTGATGCAGGAGCATCTTGGGTTCTTCGCAATCTTGCATCAACCAAATATATTTGTTTTTACTATTTTCCTATTTGATTAGTCTTTGAGTTTCTTTATGTGATCGTTCAGTTTGGATTCTTTGCAGTTTTGATCCATACAGCATGTCTGTGGCATCGTCTTGAACCTTCTCTCAGGTTCACACATCATTTGGTTGCTTTGTGCATAATATCTTGGAGATTCTTGGCAGGACTGTACTGTTCTTCATGTTTTCTGGTCAGTTTTTGTGTTTTTCAATCTCGCAAAGGATTTCTAGTTTGAAGAAGCTTATCGACTCATTTATCAATGATGTTAAGTTTATAGCCAACCTACTTGAGGGATAAGAATTCATGTCCCATTCATTGGAAGGAGATATTTATGATTTGGGTCTTAACCTATATGTTGTAATATATTTTCTCTTCATTGGGAAATGTAATCTTTCTTGGTTGACCTAATGTTTGTGAAGGCTTTAAATACTCTTGTAATTGATTTCTTAAATTAGATAGAACATAATAGAACCTTAGCACCTATAGAGATCTGATCTAGAGATCAGACAAAAGAAAGTACCTACATGTAGTAGTTGTTGATTGTAGGTTGTATAAAAAGATAACCTACTAAAGGATTCAATCACGGCCTGTATACCTTGAATGTATTTTTGCTTGCAATAATCTCATGTTACTGATTATATTCTAATAAGGAGGTTGATCTCGCATTCATTTCCCTCTTCTCTTTTTGGCTTCTATTGTGTGACTCTTGCTACAAGGATGATATGTTTGAACTCTATGAGTTCCCACTGTCTTTGACTACATCAAGTGGTATCAGAGAAAGGTTTTTTAACTGAGGGTTTACATGTGGGGTTATAGAAGAGAGGATCTAACCTATAACTGCTAAAGACTATAAAGATGTCCAGAAGAAATGCTAGAGGAGGAGCAAGGAATGCGGATCCATTTGTCTTGGATATGTTGAGACAAATTTCTACTAGAGTGGAAGTGGTGGAAATAACTCAGAGGAGAGAACACCATTTTGAAGATGCAAGTGATGAAGAAGGAGATGAACACAATCGGGCTAGAGAAGGATTAAACAATGGAGAACAACCAAAGTTGAATCAAGAGAAAAAGAGGTTCATCAAAGCCTTAACCAATGTGTACAAGAGACCTCATTTCAATCCACCAGACTATCATGGTAACTTGGATTCAGATAAATTGATATATTAGTTCACAGAGATGGAAAAGTACTTTAAACTTGAAGGAACTAGTTAGGAGAAGAAGGTAAAATATGCTTGCACTAAGTTAAAAGGGCATGCATCCTTATGGTGGGAACGTTTGAAGATAGATCGACTGAGAAGAGGTAAAGACAAGGTCAAATCTCAGGATAGACTAGTGAATAAATTAAAGGCTACATTCATTAAATATGAAGATTACCAAGTGAATTTGTTTTGGAAGCTACAGAATTCAAGAAGCAGAGGGACTTAAGTTTCAATGGTTATACCAAGGAATTTTACAAGATAAACATTAGATCTGGGCATGTAGATGATGAAGCCGAACAATTTTCTTATTACCTTAATGGCTTAAGGGTGTCAGTACATGATGAAATCAGTCTGATATAGATTAGGAGTGTGGAAGAAGATTACAAGTGGGCTTTGAAGGATAAATAAAATTTGAACAGGAGGCATGAACAAAGGAAAAGACGTAGAGGAAGAAATTTTTAGAGAGGTTGATTCAGTACTAATTTTTGAGGGGGAAGATATTATGTAGATCATGGAAAAAGTGAGTCAGAAGCTAAGGATAATGATCTCTACCAAAGAAATGATCTAGAAGTTCCTATCACAATGAAGGATAGAGTAGCTATGATAGAAAGAAGTTCAGTGGCACTTATTTCAAATGTGGCAAAGCAGGGCATCAAGACTTTTAATGCAAGCAAGGAAACTCTAAGAAGAAGGTAGAAAGAAGTAGGAGAAAAAAAAATTGTAGATGAGATTCCACTGGATCAGTAAACAATAACCAGGCAGAGGATCCAAACAAACCTTGATAACTCAGAGAACCCTATAACAAGGAGAGAAGGATGTGGAACCATTGCAGAGGAAGAATTTATTCCAAACCATATCCAAGGTACAAGACAAGGTGTGCAAAGTTGTATAGACAATGGCAGTTCTGATAGTCTCACATTAGAGGAGTTGGTTGACAAATTGAAGTTGTAGAGATTGAAGCATCATAAGCCTTATTAGATCGCATGGATGCAAGATGAACATAAGGTACGGATAAGTGAACAATGCCTAGTTAAATTAAAGATTGGGGAGTATTATGATGAGGTTTTATGTGATATTATTCTCATGGATGTGTGTCATATCTTTTTGGGTAGACTATAGAAGTATGGTAGGCAAGAAATACATGATGGTAGGAAGAATGTGTACACTATTGTTGCTAATGTCATGAAGCAAAATTTGTTACCATTAGAAGAACCCCTTAAGAGTGAAGTATGCACTAGTGAATAATTTTGTTTAGTGGATGGAAGAAAGTTCTTAGATGGCATGAGGCAAGTTATAATGTGTATTTTTCTTTAGTACCCAAGAGGTCTAAGGAGATTGTACCAGATGAAGAAAATCCATAATAAATCATTGGATTGTTGAAGGAGTATGCAAACATCATATTAGATAATGTTCCTAATGGATTACCACTTGTAAGAAGTATCGGCCATTGTATGGATATGATACGAGGAGCTAATTTTCCTAACAAGGTAGCATATTAGATGACACCATAAGAGAATGAAGAAATCAATACACAAGTGCAAGATTTATTGTAGCGAGGTTTAATCAGAGAGAGTTAGAGTCCATGTGTAGTTCCTGCAGCATTAGCACCAAAGAAAGATGGACAATGGAGGATGTGTGTTTATGTGCACCAATTTGTGAGTAAAAAAAGTGGACACGTGTTTTTAAAAAATTCAAATTTCATATGACCCGATCAGGTTGTTGAAATTTCAAAATTGTACTAGGCTTGGTAACCAAGCCTAGACAATATTATTAAAAATCTCTATCTTTCTAATAACTCGATCGGGTTCTAAGATGTTTCTAATAACCCGATGGGGTTATTAGAAACATATTATATTTTGGAAAGACCACGGCTTAGGCCATTTCTAACGCCTAAACCGCGGAGCAGCAGAGTGAAGGAGGGAAAAAAACATCAAAACCCGATCGTGCTTTGAAGAAAACAAGATTTCTTCAACAATTTCCACATTTTCAAGAAATGGTGCCCCATAACAAAGGTATTTTTTATTGTTTTTGTTGTTTTGTTGTTTTGTTGTTTTTTTGCATTTGTAATCAACTTAGGTTATGATATTGATTTTATGTTTTCTTTTATTAATTTCATATCAAATTCATCAAACAACCCAAGAAGAGGAAAAATAAATGAAAGACGACCCCCCGTAAACCCTTCTCAAAATCCTCCTCGTCCACCACCGTCGCCACCCATAAACCCTCCTCAAAATTCTCCTTGTCCACAACCATCACCACCCATAGACCCTCCACATGTGCCATTAGGTCATGTAAATGCAACACAAGAGGACCTCGTGCAACACCTTAACCAAAATAGTGCACAAATTAATATATTGGTCAATAGGTTGAAGGCTTCCAGTCTTCAGCATCACTCTACCCTCACCACTACATTAGAAAAAATGTCCAATAGTGCAAATGAGGTGTCTCAAGAGGTGACTAAATGGGGTTCATGGAGGGATATATGTCATACATATTATGATGATGGTTTATTATGAGGATGTGAAAATAAAATCCATACAAATGTGACATATGTGCCCTTTTTACCAATCCTTATACTAGCAATTCCCTAGAAGATAATACAAAATAGTTTCCTATACATTGGTGTGCTCATAGGGGGATGAAATCAATTTTTTGGGATAGGTGGTACATGGTATTTGACCAACCACCTTGTAATAATAATGAGGTGCCTTTACATTTTTTGAGGAACCTATACTGTGAGTTTATCCTCAACGAGAAGCTAAATTATTTTGACTTTCGTGAGTTCCAGGGTAGAGGGAGAGGCTCTGCGTTGGATAGACCTGGGGCACATAGGATTACCCGACCACGAGAGAGGAGGCATACTGCAATAAAACCCCTCATTCATGTTGTGGTCCTATTAGTGGTGAAGGATTCTATGGATATACAGACTCTTCATGCAGCTGCATCATTGACTGATGTTATCATCTAGCATGGCACTCAGTTAGTTGGAGGAGAGGATGGATCAGTGCTTGCGCCACCTCCATCTTCATCAGATGCCCCATTAGGATCATCCCATCCCGCACCATCTCCATCATCATCAGATGCATTATTAGGATCATCTCATCACGTGCCAGCTCCATTATCAGCAGATATAATTGTAGGGTCAGCCCAGCCCATTGAGCATATCTGCATCAGTTATAATGGTATATGTGTTGGGGTAGATAGTTAAGTGAGTGTGGATAGTTTGACATCCCATTCATGTGTACATTGCGGGAAAAGATGTCAGGCATCCACTACTGAGGATATGGCCCTCATAGATGATCTGATGACAATGGTGTTTGGTAGAGAGCCAACATAGGTTTGTTTAAATTTGTGTTTTGACATGTTATTTTAACTAATTGCCTAAATCTGTTAAAAGTAAATAATTTTTTGTGTATAGAAGAATCTAAATTGATACATGAATAATATGCATTATAGGGTGCAGCTGGTGGTACGAGCACACCAAGGAGTGCTCGTTCTAGTAGATGTGGACGGGTAGCTCAAACACCTGAGGTAATGTTTTATAAATATTTATATAATAGAATAATACGTTGTTTTCAAAATATCATATCTTAATAATTTGTATGGTGGTAACTTAGTGTGGTCAAAGAATCAGTGTATGTTTGTTTTCTATTGCTTTATGATCAAATAATTTGTTCTAATATAATTCAACTCAAGGAAATCATAAAAGGATGGTACTCCCTCAAGGAATTAGGTTGAACGCAAAGGCTTCAACAGACATCCCTGGCTTTTAGTAACCTAGACATCATACTTCAGAACAATTTCACTTCCTTGTCCATCCATCATGCACTCAAACTGAATTGAACTTCCGCCCTCCATCCTTGGACTCAATTTAACCAATGCTAAACTCGTACATAGACTCATACCCCAACCAATCACTTATTGGCTTCTGAATCAACCTTGAACATCATCTGGAACATCCAACCATCATTATTTTACTCTTATTTCTTGTTCAAAATCATGAATATAATCTCTGATTGTTCACTGATTGTGAATGTCCTCAATCCTTCAATACACCTCCATGGCCTTTTGAAGACTCCCAACATATAAATTCTAAGACACCCCAAGAACCCCTCAACTTATCACAAGGTCCTTATCCTATCGCTCAAAGCACATTCACTTGCTAGTTCAATAAACTCTACTCTCTGGCATTTCACTGTCATACTAGGAAAGTCCCCATATACTAGTCTATATCTTCACCATAGACAAGAACCCCTCTAAACCCTAGGTTTTTAAGCACCCCAAATATTTTCATCACTGCCTATACCACCTACTCTCAACCTAAAAGAACTCCAAATCCCCCTTGCTAAGGGTAAACACACTAAAACATACTCACTGCCAGGATACAACAATCCTATTACCTACTACAAAAGTGGTCCTAACCTCTGACCTCCACGAATACAATCCAGACCATCCTTCTCTAACTGTGACTACAAATTTGTTAAAGAATAGTCTTGTGTTTGAAAGAAGAGAAAATTTTTATATTGTAATAATGGCTCATAAAATTTGTTTTTAAACTTGTGATAATAGAGTTGTGGAGCATAAGCATTTGTGGAATTCAAGTGAATCATAATCTTGATTGTAAACTATTGCTTATATATTTATTTGGTGTTTTATAGGGCTTGTCAAGGGCTCATATTTATGAGATTGATGATGTCACCCTTTCTGCCATTGGCTTTGGCTTACAAAGCTATGTGGTGTCATATTTTGCACACCTCTTGTTTATAGTTTTAATTGAACCCATGCGGTATCATATTATTTCTCTTATGTTAAAATTTTGTTTTTGTTAGCCTACCCCACCAAGATCGAGGTCATTAGGAAAGAGGAAGAAATCATCAGGGACATTGAAACAAAAAAAGGTAATTAAGTCCAATTTAAGTATATTTGTTGAAATGTATTATGAATATTTCAATGTAGTCTATATTGATGACTGCACTTGACTTGTTTATTGTATACATGTAGAATCAATTGGGTTTCACTGAACCAATGAATGCACCTAACACTGCTGATGTTTAGAGAGGGAGGAGGTAACATGTTTTCATATTTACTTTCAATTTCATTCTTGTTTGTTCAAAATATTTTAGAAATCATGTTCCTCTATTAGTATGTCATTTGCTATGACTTTTCATACAGGAATTGGTCATAGTTCCCTCAAATGAGGTGAATCCTCATATGAGTATAGTAGAACCATCTGAGATTATGGTATGTATGCATTTTCTTTTTAGTCCATGCATTTTTTATTTTTTAGTATTTCTTGTTTATAATATGTATTTTTTATTATTTATTTTTCCTGTTATAGGACCCTTCATGAGTGCCCATCCATCCTCTACCTCACCATTTTTCTAGTATGAATCCCTCTCACCCACGATGAAGCCCATTTCATTTATCATTCAGCCCAAGCATAGGAGATCCAGCTAAGGCTTCAGTATGCATTTGTATTATCTAGTGTATACATTTTTTGCATTATCTAGTATTTCTCAACTACAACATCTTTTCTATTTCACCATATAGGAAAAGGTCCAATTTGATTCATCAATGGTTTTGGCTCCCTCCAGTACAGGAGTTCCAACTCATGTTGTGGTATGCATTTTCTTTTTAGTCCATGCATTTTTTATTTTTTAGTATTTCTTGTTTATAACATGTATTTTGTATTATTTATTTTTCCTGTTATGACCCTATTTTCTATGTGAATGACGTATGTACTCAGAAACTAGTTTCTCTAGAAAATCTTCATAAAATCAGCTACGCATATATCATTTTTCACTAACTCACACCTCTTAAGTTTTTTTCCATCTTTTAGACCATAAATTACTATCTTGTATTTTCCAAAAGAAATTAGTGTATTTCCAATCTCATTTGTGCTATCTAGATGGTGATATATCCTCAACTTTCTCATACCACCACATGCACTACAAGATCCATTAAAACACATCATCTTATAATAAATGCAACCATCATCTCCATTGCATAATACACTTGACATAAAATCAGTTGATGACGTAGGATGTGCTTGAAGACCACATTCCTGCAAAATAGTGTTAGTGTGCAAAGTACAAAAAACATGACGATATATATCATAATGCATGGAAAATTCAATATGTACCCTACAACAACATATAGTACATGCATGATTAATCTTGACGTAAAAGGGTTTTTCCATTTCAAAAAATCTTTGACTAATTTTAATTTGAGGAACTCTTTGGAGGAGTCTTTCATAAAATTGTGTTTGTGTCATATCCAAAAAGTGTTTTGGATGTGGCATACAATTTGTAGATCTGATTGTCCTCCTAACAATGTCTCTTTGGTTGGGTGAAACCCTTGTGTTGTCATGCCAAAAATTTTCAATTAATGTTCTTAATGCATCAACAATAACCTTGTCTTTGTGTGGGAGTCTACCTGAGAATGACCAAAGATAATTAGTGTTTGGATCCTCAATTTTGTCTCGCTTGTGTAAGGCTCTCTATAATGTTGATCTACATATCCTTAATGACTTTCTTGTTTTTCTTACTGTACAAGATTTTTTCATTTCCTTTCCCATTATAGTTGATGTGAGGACACGTCAATTAACATTAGCATCTTTACTGCGTGATTTTGAACCAATGGCTTGGTATGCATCGAATAGATTTCTCACAATGGTTCTCTCAGTACTATTTTCAGATGTTCTCAACACCACAATTATCATTGTCTCTAAATTTTAGATTCTTAATCATTTCAACAACTACTTGACATCTTCCACTTTGATTTAATTTTTCAAAATAGTTATTCCAAATCTTTTTAACAATTCTTCTCCAATTTATTTCCAACATGTTATCATGCATTGGCCTCAAAATATTTTCGTCAATGTCAATTAGAAACTTTGGTTTTCTACGAATTATTCTAGGAGGTGTTAACACAGCTGCATGCTCTACATTTTTATTAGATGAATTAGGTGCATTTATCCCCATCATTTCAATTGGTGTATGTTTCAAACATTTTCATTTTCATTATGTTCATTTTGTTCATTAATGTCATCTAATTGAAACGGTGCATTAGATTAATTAGGTGCATTAGATGAATTAGGTGCATGTATCCCCATCATTTCAATTGGTGTATGTTGAACATTTTCATTTTCATTATGTGCATTTTTTTCATTAATGACATCGAATTGAAATGGTGCATTAGATGAATTAGGTACATTTATCCCCATCATTTCAATTGGTGTATGTTGAACATTTTCATTTTTTGAACTAGGTGTATTTGTTACATTAACATTAACATTTTCATTTTCATCACTTACATTGCATGCATTTGATGATGTACCTTGTCGTATTCTCCTCATGCGCTCCCTTTGTCTTTCCTTTTCTGTCTCTTGTTGTTCAATTGTTCCTCTTTTATTCTTTCCCATTATTCGTATTGAATGGACCCTATGAATAATGTCATGAACATAGAATAACATGTGAACATCAAATCCAAAAAATAAGAACAAATCAACCATTTTCTTGAAATGTGAACTTACAATGATAAAATAACATTAAAAAACACCAATAAACAACACAATTCAATCATTGCAAAGAAAAAACATGCAAAAAAGTACAGACTTGTCTGTTACTGGCATAAAATAATAGAAAAGCAATAGTGAGACCTTGGGACAACTTACAATGACTTTTTTAGACCGTTGAAGCAAGCAACGTTCCTAACTCAATAGAACCCAATCGGGTTATGAGAAAATAAAGGCTCAATGTTCCTAATTCCTCAGAACCTTATCAGGTTCTGAGAGAGAGAGAGAGAGAGACAGAGAGAGAGAGAGAGAGAGAGAGAGAGAGAGAGAAACATTCCTAATTCAACATAACCTGATCAGGTTCTGAGGACTTAATGGTTGAACATTCCTCTTTCCTGAGAACCCAATCGGGTTATGAGAACATAAAGGCTCAATGTTCCTAGTTCCTCAAAATACAATCGGGTTTTGAAAAACTAAGGATAAGGGAGGATTGAGAGAGAGATAGAGAGAGAGAAAATAATTTTTACTTCTTCATAACCTGATCGGGTTTTGAAGAAGTAAAAATTGTGCATTTTATTCTCCAGAACTCGATCGGGTTATGTAGGAGTTGAAAAAGTACTTTTTACTTTTCAAAACCCGATTGTTTTAATTGAAATTTAGAAACCTGATCGGTTTATAGCTTGGGAAGAGGCTTCGAAAATGAACCAAAGGCTTGGAGGCTCATTTTCCCTCCATTTTTGTTCTTTTAGACATTTTTTCATCTTGTAAGATGAATTCCTGACTTTATCGTCATCAGGTTTGCAATTTGTCAACAAGGTAGCTCTATATTTTTTAGCATAATCTCATATGTCTTCTTAGCTTTCTAACCAGATAATTTTTTGTATTTTTGGACAACATTAGCATAGTAAACTTTAATTTTCTTTACCAATGTCTTGACAGTCCTCACAGACATATGTCTACCATTTTTTTAATAACTTTTGATATACACAACCAAATTACAAATAAATTACATATTATTATTATAACTTGATTCTATACACTTTAAAAAATATATTTTTAATTATTTTGATACAAGTTATGCCTAGTGCATGAACAGGTACCAAATTTTCAAGATGTAGTCACTTCAAAAAATCACAGAAAAAAAATACTCATCAGAAAATTACAAAAAAATACACAACTTCTAGATCTCACTCTTACATGTCATCCTACCAAAGGGATTTGAAAAATAATGAATATAAATATATCTTTTGTACAACACACAGAAACAACTATGTTATATTTTTCTGAAAAAATTAGGAACAAGTTTTCATGCACACAAGGTTTGACCCTCTTAATCTTATCAATTTTTAAAAAAAATTAGTATTTTAGAAACTAGATTCATAGTACTACAATTTTTATTTTTTACACATCTTCTTATTTTGAGTGCATGACCCTCAAACATCTGTTCCAAGTTCAAGTTTACCCGATTTCAGAAAAAATGTGTCCACTTATACCCCCCTTTTTGGTTCACAACTTGGTGCACATACCCGTGTACCAATTCCAAACCCATTAACTACATAACAATCAAGTACCGGTTTCCTTTACCGAGGATGGGTGATTTGACAGATTTCTTCACTGGATATATATATTTCACCAAGATAGATTTGAAGAGTGGATATCATCAAATTAGAATCAATGAAGGAGATGAGTGGAAGATTGCATTCAAGACAAATGAAGGATTATATGAATGGTTGGTAATGCTTTTGGATTGACTAATGCATCGAGTACTTTCATTAGGTTAATGAATGAAGTCTTGAAGAAATTCTTAGGTCAGTTTGTCATTGTGTATTTGGATGATACCTTGATATTCAACAAGAGAAAAGAGGAGCATCTGATGCATGTTAGACAAGTATTATAGAGATTAAGGGAAGATAAGTTGCTAATAAACCTCATGATGTGTACTTTCAAAATATGAATTAGTATATTTTGGATTTGTAATATCTGCTAAAGGATTGAAGATAGATCTTGAGAAATTGAAACCAATTGTTGAGTGGCCTACACTGAAGAATGGTGGAGAAGTAAGATCATTCCATGGGTTGGCTAA
Source organism: Thuja plicata (assembly GCA_018584345.1). Taxonomy (NCBI): domain Eukaryota; kingdom Viridiplantae; phylum Streptophyta; class Pinopsida; order Cupressales; family Cupressaceae; genus Thuja; species Thuja plicata. Next base: position 613,460 of record MU227252.1, on the reverse strand, counting down.
TTTTTACCAAAAGTTCATTAGAAACTTTAGTTCAATTTGTGGAATATTGACTAAGACCATGAGACGAGATAGGAAGGAATTCAAGTGGACACATGGAGCACAAAAGTGTTTTGAATTGATAAAGCATAAGGTGAAAAAACAACTAGTATTAGCTTTACCTTATTTCAACAAGGTATTCCAAGTAGATTGTGATGCTAGTGAAAATGCAATTGGAGTTGTCTTGAGTTAAGAAAGGAGACTTGTTGCATATTTTAGTGAAAAGTTGAATGATGATAAGATAAGGTATTCAGTGTACGATAAGAAATTTTATGCCATAATACAAGCATTGAAGAAATGGAGACATTATTTGTTACCTAGGGAGTTTGTATTGTATACTAATCATCAAGCATTCAAGTACTGGAGCAGCCAAGGTCAGTTAAATCAAAGACATCTGAGATGGGTTGAGTTCATACAGAGTTATAATTTTTTGTTGAAACATAAGAGTGGTGTGATAAATAGAGTTTTTGATGCTTTAAGTAGGAGAATTAATTTGTTGATTGAAATGAAGATTGCAGTGATGGGGTTTGATGATTAAAAGTATTGTATGAGGATGATCCAGACTTCACTGAACCTTGGAAGGCTTGCATAGAACCTATTGTTGTAGACAGAAGTATGTGGTTACATTATTTTATTCAAGATGGAATATTGTTCAAAGGAAGTCAGTTGTGTATACCCAATATGAGGAATAATTTCATTAAGGAGAAGCATAGTGGAGGATTGGCAGGGCACTTTGGCATTGATAAGACCGTAGCTTTGGTAAGTGAAATTTACTTTTGGATGCAAATTCAAAAGGTTGTGCGTAACTTTATTCAGTGTTGAAAAGTGTGTCAAGTTGCAAAAGGAAGTAGTCAAAATGTGAGATTGTATACACCTTTGACATTACCAATCAAACCTTGGGAAGATATCATCATGGATTTTGTACTTGGTTTTCCAAAGACACAAAGAGGTCATGATTCAATTTTTGTGGTTGTAGACAAATTTTCTAAGATGACACATTTCATACCTTGTAAGAAGCCTACAGAAATAGTGTATGTAGCATACCTCATTTTCATGGAGATTGTGAGATTTCATGGAATACCTAAAAGCATAGTTTTAGACCAGGATAGTAAGTTTTTTAGTTGTTTTTGGAGAACACTTTGGAAGATGATGAAGACAAATTTGAAGTATAGTTCTACTTTTCATCCATAGACCGATGGACAGACTGAAGTTGTGAATATGAGTTTAGGGAATTTGTTAAGATGTTTGGTTGGAGAAAAGACAAGGAATTGGGATTTAGCATTGCATCAAGTAGAGTTTTCATATAATAGTTCAGTGAATAGGAGAACAAGTAAGATTCCATTTGAGATAGTTAAATATTTTAATCCTAAGAGAGTGGCAGAATTGAGGGATATCAATAATGATGTTAAGAAGAGTGTTGAAGGAGAATAATACATGGCGGAGTTAGATAGTATTTAGAGAAAATGAATAAAACCTATAAGAAGAGAGAAGACATGAAGAGAAGACATAAGGAATTTAAGGTAGGAGATGAGGTCATGGTGTACTTGCTGAAGGGTAGATTTCATGTGGCACTTTAACAAGTTGTGAATGAAGAAATTTGGACCTTTTAGGATCTTGAGGAAATTTGACTTACGAAATGCATATGAAGTGGAGTTACCACAGAACATGGATATATCACCTATATTCAATGTTGTTGATTTGTATGAGTATCATGAGCTAGAATTCAGTTACAGTGATGGATCAGATGTTGAACAATAGTATCCTAGGAAGAAGATGGATCAGATAAAGAAGATTTTGGATAGCAAAGTTGGTGGAAGTATAAGAGGTAAGCAGTATATGGAGTATCTTGTCAAACAAAAGGACAAACCAGTGGAAGACTATTCATGGATTTCATAGGCTAATATTGACCATTTCAGTTTTCCTTTGTCCCCAGCAAAGTGAGAGGTTAACTTTTCAAAATAACCCTGGGTGTCTAATGCAAGGGCATTTTGGGTTCTTGGCAATCTTGCATCAACCAAAAATATTTGTTATCCTATTTTCATGTTTAGTCAGTCTCTAAGTTTCTTTCTGTGATTGTTCAGTTTGGAATATTTATGGGTGCATTTGTGGCATCATGTTGAACCTTCTCTTAGGTTTTCACATCATTTGGTTGCTTCACGCATGAGATCTTGCAGATTCTTAGCAGGATTGTACTATTCTTCATGTTTTTTGACCAATTTTTGTGATATTCGATCTCAGGAAGGATTTCCCATTTGACGAATCTTAATGGATCATTTATCAATGATGTTATGTTTGTGGTCGACCTACTTGAGGGATCATGATTCATGTTCCATTCATTGGAAGGAGGTCCTTATAATTAGGGTCCTGACCTATATGTTGTAATACGTTTTCTCTTCATTGGGAAATGTAATCTTTCTTGGACGACTTGATGTTTGTGAATGGTTTAAATAATCTTGTAATTGATTTATTAAATTAGATAGAATAGAATAACACCTTAGTACGTGTAGAGATCTGATCTAGAGATCAAATAGAAGAAAGTACATACAGAAGGCTCATGTAGTTTTTGTTGATTGTAGATCGTATAAAAAGATAACCTACTGAAGGATCCAATCAGGTCTGTATGCCTGGAATGTATTGCTTCTTGTAGTAGTCTCATGTTACTGATTATAAGATAATATGGAGGTTTATCTCACATTCATTTCCTTTTTCTCTTTTTGTCTTAAGTTGTGTGACTCTTGCTGCAAGGATTCAAGTTTGAACTCTATGAGTTCCCACTATCCTTGACTGCATCAAAACTACTAAAGAACATATATTTTTTTTTAAACAATCAAACGTTCAACATAACATTATGATTATACACACACACACACACACACACTTAATGTTACATTAAAGGTACATTCCATTTAATGTTACATGCATAAACATTAAAGCATCTAAACACCAAACTTCATCCTCTTAGGCTCCCCAACGTCGCTACTATGCGACAAATAGTCACATAGCCAATCCATAAAATAATAAGAAAATGATGTAAGGAACATGATCCACATTATCGTTAAACTAGATTCATTTTAGACACCAAATCCAAATATTCCAAGTTCATTTTTTGATATAAAAAATAACATATAAACTCATAATGATAGTTGATACCAACATCGATCTATCTAGTTATATGTACTAGCCATTCCACTTAATCCATTGTTACATGACTACAATTACATCAATCTCCTCACAAAGTGTGCATTTACAACATCTATACATATATGAAATGATGCATAGTATGATACAAAGATTGAATTCAAGGAGCATAACAAATTTAATGTGAAGGTGCGAAGATCTATAAGATGCTAAGGATAACAATGAATTTTTTTACAAGATCTATGGTCATGAAAAATCAAGTTGAAGATCTGAGATGAAGATTAAGCGGAAAAAGTAAAGTTGTGAGTTCCAAGAAAAGTGCAAGTCGCGAGGCAAAGGTTAACCGTTTAACCGAGTTGCAGATACATTGATTCAGTTCATAAGAGATGATCTGACAGCTGAGCACAATTAAAGGAATACCTAATCAATGAGATTAAGAGGAAAAATAGAGGCCTATATATTAATCATTTTGTATGTTTATACAGAGATGTTGGCGAGTTGAAGTGCTACCGTGAAGAGTAGAGAAAGCCATGGAGATCCAATCTAGAGAAGAGACTGTTGAATTGTTGATGTCAGTAGTTTCAAAGAGTGCACAAGGGAACTGATCAAGTTAAAGGTAGTTGCAGAATCACAAATCAATTTAGTACACTGTTGCTTACTAATCTTTGTAACATAAATTCTCTTAACCAAGTGGACCTAATAAGTTTTTTTGTAAATCCTTTTGAAATGTAACATTCTACGATAAATGTTTAAAGCCCTCTAACCAAGCCACTCCTAATAGGGTGAAGATCTTAATAGATCTAAGTCAAATCCTCTAACATGGTCACATCTAACAAATGTGCATTGTAATCTTTAACCGGATTGGTTCTTAACCGAGCATACTTCAGAAGAGTATTTCTTTTTGTGGGTGACAGTTCCCATGGAGGTTTTTTCCAAATTGGTTTTCCTCGTTAAATTTGGTGTTACATGTGATGTTTGATAACTATGGATGTTATTTTCTTATGTTATATGTTGTTTATTAATTTTGTGAAGTGTTTACAAGTTTCGGTTATTGTTGTTATTTGAGTTACCGAGTTGAATCAGATGTTTAGTTTTAAAGTGTTAAAGTTCTATATTTTTTGATTGACCGCTCCCCCCCCTCCTCAGTAAACCATCATTTGTTAGGGAAAACCAAACACAAAGCCCAATTCATAAGCCTCCAATCTAATTGGTCTACTTTGGACAAATATGAATCTAATTCCTTCAACTTAGAAAGAACACCATCAGGAAATTTAATGGACTCCAATTGCAAACCAATTACATAGATTCAGTTTCCTATTTCCTTTTCTTTCTTCAAGTCCCTTAACTGATCATCATTAAAGGTGTCATTAAATTCTTTTGAGAAAATGTTACTTTTTAGATCTGTCATTGTCTTCATTTTATTTTCTAAGATAAACTTTGTGAAAATTTGATGCACACTTAAGCAAACTAATACCATTGAAAGATCCTTGATTTATTTGTACTAGAATATTGCCATTAACCCAAAGCTATTTTGTCAAACATTTTGCCTACTTCTAAAGTTTATTTGTTTGCAATGAGTTGACTCATTTTATGTTGATTTCATACCACAAAGATATGCATGAAATTAGAAGCCTCAAACAATTGTGTGCCTTATCAAATTGAAATTGATATTCACATTCATATAGAGAATTACATAGAATGTGTTTGCAATCTGAAAACTTAGCAGAAATAATCTATAAGTGAAAAGTGTTAGGAAAGCTACTTGCGGAACCGCTTTCCAAATGTCAACTTACAGGAGAAATAATATAAAGTTCAAATTACTGAGATGCATAGGAAAGCAAAGAACAGAGAAAACACAATAATGCACAAAAGATAAACGCATGAGACTAGATTTAATGTGGGAAACCCTTTCAGGTAAAAACCCACCACACAAGAACCCAACCAACTCTTTGTATTACAGTAATCAATATTACATACAATGAACAATGGATTCTTGCACAGGCTCAGATTGTCGTTACAATCAACCTCACACTTCACCCATCCAGCACTACATTTCTAATGAATCCCATAGACATTTATACACTCTGTGATTCATTATAGAATTCAGTAGAACAACTATCACTCCATGAAATGGTTACTAGCAGCCTTGGCACTCCTCCAGTCGACAGTCCCTTCGGCATCGAGTCACTCCCTTCACTTCGAACACTCCCTTTGGCACTTTTGCCTCCGTCAGGTGACCTTTACCTCCATCGGGTGATCACCTCTGTCGGGTGACCTTTTACCTCCAGGTGACCTTTTACCTCCGTCGGATGATTACCTTTGTCAGGTGACCTTTTACCTTCGGGTGACATTTTACCTCCAATGATTACCTCCGTCGGGTGACCTTTTACCTCTGGGTGACCTTTTACCTCTAGCCTTCACCACACTCTAGCCATATGGCATCACTCCACCGTATCTCCAACCTTCGTCGTATGGGAGTCTCCTTGCCGTATGGGAACTCCTCTTTTCATTCTCTTCACCGTACAGTGACTTTCTGTCGTACGATGCAAACACGTACTTCATTATTCCAACAATCTCCCACTTGATGAAGTACAAAGTTCCTTAACATGGTTAACATGAAATCATAATCCACACCTTTATCGAGGACCCCGTTGAACCCTCAAGATGTCAACATCTTCAGTCACATGAAGATAAACATCTCCAAACAGTACTTCAGCAATTGTGAAAAAATCCTTCTGCCACATCAAGGTTTCACCTTCCACCATCTACAATACTGATGAAGACCATTTGCTACGTCATAGCCAACAACTCCCACTAAACTGTGGTGATGAGTTACACATGACACGTACATCACTGCCAACAACTCCTACCCTATTGTAGTGTCGAGTCACACATGGCATCGTGACCACCATCTTCCACATGAAGATTGAATTATTCCAACCAGTCATCATCAGATGACCGATTACCCAAAGAAGTACTGCTGGCATCTTTACCGTCACTATCAGAAGACTCAGAATCAGAAGAACTCTCCACTTTCTTCTTTTCCTTCTTCTCTTTGCAATCCTTTTGGATATGACCAGTCTGCCCACAATTCTAGCCCTTTGCTTTGCATTTCTTCTTGTCATTGTCCTTCAATTGGTCTCGAACAGCAAGAGCCTCCTTAGCCACCTTAGAAGATCTCTTCCACATCTCCTCTGACAGAAGTGCGGAAACTACTTCATCCATTTTAAACTGAGTAGTCATACTTCCAATGGCCATCACAAGATGGTCCCACAAATTAGGCATAGAACTCAACAACAACATGCAATGCTCCTCTTCACTTATGGACACACCAACAGATGCCAGTTGTGCAATCACCATATTGAACGTGTTTAAATGACCAGCCACAGCAGTTTCTTCATCCATCTTCAGAGAGTACAATTTCTTTCTCAGGAAAAGTTTGTTCACCAAGGATTGTCCCTGATAAATATCTCCGAATTTCTTCCACAAAGAATGTGCAATTTTCTCCTCATAGACGTTTAATAGAACACTATCTGCCAGTGTCAATCATATCATTCCTCTCGCCTTTCAGTATTCCAAATCCCAATCTTCCTACTTCATGCCTAAAGGCTTGTTCCTAGACACAGCAGTCCATAGATCTCGGTCTACCAACATATCTTCAACTTTAATTTTCCACAACTCAAAGTTTGTGCCATTAAACTTTTCAATTTCTATTCTCCCTAATGTACCCACCATCTCGATTGCAAGAACAACACTTCACTAACTCCCACTGGAACCAAATTGACACTAATGACCAACCCTACCCAAACAACCAACCCTATCCAACAAATAATGGTAATGGGTCTGGCTCTAATACCACTTGTTAGGAAAGCTACTTGCGGAACCGCTTTCCAAATGTCAACTTACAGGAGAAATAATATAAACTTCAAACTACTGAGATGCATAGGAAAGCAAAGAACAGAGAAAACACAATAATGCACAAAAGATAAATGTATGAGACCAGATTTAACGTGGGAAACCCTTTCAGGTAAAAACCCACCACACAAGAACCCGACCAACTCTTTGTATTACAGTAATCAATATTACATACAATGAACAACGAAGTCTTGCACAGGCTCGTAGGCTCAGATTGCCATTACAATCAACCTCACACTTCACCCATCCAACACTACATTTCTAATGAATCCCATAGACATTTATACACACTGTGATTCGTTATAAAATTCGGTAGAACAACTGCCGCTCCATGAAACGGTTACTAGCAGCCTTGGCACTCCTCCAGTCGACGGTCCCTTCGGCATCGGGTCACTCCCTTCACCTCGGACACTCCATTCAGCACTTTTTCCTACATTGGGTGACTTTTACCTCCGTCGGGTGACCTTTTATCTCCGGGTGACCTTTTACCTCCATCGGATGATTACCTCCATCGGGTTACCTTTTACCTCCGTCGGATGATTACCTCCGTCGGGTGATCTTTTACCTTCGAGTGACCTTTTACCTCCAGCCTTCGCCACACTCCATCCGTACGGCATCACTCCACCGTACCTCCAACCTTTGCCATATGGGAGTCTCCTTTTCGTACGGGAACTCCTCTTTTCATTCTCTTCACCAGACGATGACTTTCTGTCGTACGATGCAAACACATACTTTATTATTCCAACAAAAAGCACTCCAAGTAAATTTCTAACCTCTTGTTGACAACTCAAAATTTAATATTGCAGCTTACATACAATCAATCTTTTTTGACCCCTTCCCAAATCACAGACTAGTCTGAACACTTTTCTAGTTGTTTTTCCTCTGGTAATATATTCAATCAGAAGATAACTATTCTTTAATTTTAAAAACCTTCCATAGTAGCATTTTCCTTCCTCAGAACTAGAAAGATAATAGAAATAAGCTCAAAAGGAGTAACAGTTTTCACCATGATCCCTGCTTGGACCACTATAAGAACCCCCTTCCTAGTTTTACCCCAAATGTTGCTCTAATCAGTCTGACATTCTATCAAACAGATTTCATTCACCTTGGAGACATTTTAACAAATAGTTTCATTTATTTACACTGCTAATTTGTACTTAGTGTGGTGCTTAAAGTAATATGACCAGTTTACAGTTTTGGTGGAGAGTAATGCGTTCACAAACATTCAATAGCAGAAATGTTCTAGACAGAGATAAATATTAAATTAGAGATTTAAGTTTGCACCTGTACAGACTCAACATGATCAGTTAGATGATAGAATAATTAAGATTGAAGCTTTTCATTCTCTTGTAAAACCAACACTAATAAGTTATGCAAATCATCCACTGCAGACTCTATACTATGTTTTCTATAGTCCCGTTGATGAGTCATGAAGATGAACTACTATTCCCTTTCAGAGTGTGCGTGTCTATAGTCTGTAAGTACTTTCAACTAGAACACACAGATTACTTTTGCATAAGTTAAACAGAGCTTCCTAAATAGCTTATTTCCAATGCTCGATAACAGGAAAATATTTCAGAAGTGACATTTCAATGCCCAGACTCAAGAACAACACATAGATATTCTCATAAATCAAGGAGGGAGAATCTAGTCATTCCTTTCTCTCTATTAATGCTACGCTGGATAGAAGTATACAACTTCCTTGTGAATTTCCTTGTGAATTTTGTGTGATGGCATGGTAATTTTCTGGCCAAAAGGCCCATGTATAAAATATTTGTCTCCTATTTCATACCCGATGACCATCAATGTCGTCTCCCTTCCCACAAATATATATGTTGAAACTTGCACAAATATTTTAGAGTCATCCTTAGAAAAATAGAGGAATTATGGGGGGCTCACGATGAAGTATTTCCTCAAATATAAATTCTAGCATCAAATATTATTTTCCTGTATCGATTCCTCACGACAAATATATATATTTTATAACAGTAAATTATTTTCCCACTCCTCAATAATTTCAGCTCGAACCTTATAGCTTCCATTTGTAATAAATTTGGTCCTTATAAACTCCTTAATGTTAAATAATAGCTTCGATATGGTTGACGCATATATATATGTATATATATATATATATATATATATATATATATATATTACTATCATATTAATCATACTTGATATACTTGATTACATACTTTATATTTAATATAAAGTGATTCGGTTGACAAAGCTGTTATATCGACCGTAGTCGATGTCTTATATATGTTATGCATAAGTTACGATAACTATTGTATGATAGTTATCATAACACATATATTAATATGTGCTACGATAACTATCATACAATAGTTATATGTAGCACATCAATGTTACGTAATAACGCTTAACCTTGTGGATTATCGGTACTTTATGATATGTCATGTCTATGTAAAGACATGGTTGTATGTGGCATAATCCACGTATAGTCATGTCTCTCCATAGACATGATTGTTATGCTATATATTTATATATCTTCACATATGTTGTGGAAACATATCAATTAAGAGTTTGTATTACTACAACATATATGAAGAACATGCATCTGCATACATAATTCAATATATATTCAGAAGTAAATTATTATGTTTAATATAGCATATTAAATTCTCTCTATTAAAGATCTACATTCCTAACATGGTATCAAAACCTCTTTAGAGAAGAATTATATAAATAAAATTTTGAATTATATCAAATTGTTATTAAAATTTTAAGAGGAAAATTATAAAATGGCCAATAGAATTAAAGTGGAGGACAGACTTGAAGGCGCTACAAACTTTTTCTCATGGAAGATACGAATCCTGACATTACTTCAAGAACTCGAGTTAGATTCCTATGTTGAGGAGGATATAAAAATGCCTAAGGATGAATCTGATAAATCAACTTGGAAAAGGTGTAACAAAAAAGCAAAGAAAATAATAATCGATTCTGTTAAGGACCATATTCTTTCTTCCATAGCAAGGTTAAAAACCACCTATGAAGTATTTAAGACCATTCAAGAAACATATGAGATCAATAATACAAGTAGATTACTTACTCTCAAACAACAACTTTTGAATCTAAAGATGAACAAAGGGGAAACCATTACGTCTTACTTTCTAAGAATTTATGAATTAAAGGATCAACTATCTACTATTGGGAACAATGTTGATGATATGGAGTTAACATTAATAGCTCTTAGAGGATTACCTATCTCATGAGAATCTTTAATTCAATGTATAACTGGTCGCCCTTCCCTACCTAAGTTCGATCAACTAAAGAATGATTGCACTCAAGAGGAATCCCAATTAATATCAAGAGGGATCAGACCAAATAAAGGAGGAGAGCTCTAAGCTCGACATACTCATTCAAATTTCAAAAGAAACAAAAGGAAGTTCAAACATAAGAAGGGAAACCATAGACAAAATAAAAAAACCAGACTTCCCCAAAGTGCAGTGCTATAAATGTGATAAACTTGGACATATACACATGTTCTGTCTAGAGAAAAATAAAATTCAAGCTGCAATAGCCGAAACCAAAGAAGAAGAGATGTCCTCATTCTTCTTGGCCTTATAAAGTGAAGTAAACTCAAACAAAAACAATTGGATAATCGATAGCGGAGCATCAAGGCATATAACTTGATTCAGAGATCAATTTGAAACCTTGGAAGAACATTCCTTTAAAGAAGTTACAATTAGAGACAACTCCACCCATCCAGCGAAAGGAATTGGGATCTGCTCAATCAAATTGAAAATAGGGATAACTCTACAATTAAAAGACATTCGCTTTGTACAGGCAAAAAAAGGAACTTGGTCTCTATTTTAGGCCTAGCCGATCAAGGATATTGTGTTACATTTCAGTGCTAATATGGCCTAAGAACACTAATCTTAGAAATGATATTTCTATAGGGTATAGGGATGGAAGCCTATACAAATTTTGTAATAGTCACAAATTAGCTCTATGTCATGAAGTATCAAATTCTAATCAACTCTAGCACAGAAGGTTAGGACACCTTGGATTTAGCACTCTTCCTTCCATAAAGAAAATCAATACAGGCATACCTAATCTAAAATCTGATCATATTGGAACTTGTAAAGGGTGTGTTCTAGGAAAAAATATCAAAAGATCATTTTCCTCCAGTGAATGTAAAACCAAAAATGTACTAGAACTCATTCACCCGGATTTATGTGGACCTATGTCAACTCTCTCACTAGGAGAATTTTCATATTATGTAATTTTCGTTGACGGTTACTCTAGAAAAACTTGGATCCAATTTCTTAAACTCAAAGAATCAAATGAAGTATTGCTAAAATTCAAAGAATTTAAAGCATTAGCGGAAAATCAAACTGGGAAGAAAATAAAAATCCTAAGATCAGACAACGGAGGTGAATACATCTTTGAAAAATTTAAATATTTTTGCATTTCTGTTGGGATTAAGAGGGAGTATATTGTACCTTATAATCCTCAACAGAATGGAGTAGCAGAAAGGAAAAATAAAACTATTATTGAAGCTACCAAGGCTATGATGCATAATCAAAATCTCCATACCTTATTTTGGGCCAAAGCATGTAATAATGTCGTATACATTCTAAATAGATGTCCCCACTCAATTCTAGAAAATGTTACACCTGAAGAAGCCTTCACAGGGAAGAAACCTGATCTATGTCATCTAAGAATTTTTGGATGTCTTGTATATGTTCACATTCCTAATTAAAGAGAAAAGAACCAAACTAGAACCCTCTGGGAAGAAAGAAATATTTGATGGCTACAGTGAAACTACTAAATGATACAGGATCTACATACCAGGATAGAAATCTATCGACATTAGTAGAGATATCAAATTTGAAGAGGACATTTCTCTCAAACTCTCCACACTTATAGAAGAAGGATCAAATGGGAATCAGAGGGAGGATATTATAGAGAATAATCACGACACTGAGAATCAAAGGGAGAATACACTTCAAGATGATGGGAACTACATTATCGAGAACCAAAGAGAAAACACAATACAAAATAATGATCTTCCTTCATCCAATCTTGAAGAGGTTGAAATTCCTAACAACAAGAAAAGGCCACTACGGGCAAGAAAAATGTTTGAAGAAAATAATGTTGAACCAGATGAAATATTTAGAGAAAGTAAAAGAACAAGAAATCAGAAATGTTATCTTGCACTTATGGCTAAACTTACAAAATCCAAACCTCCTAATGTTAAAGAAGCTTTAACATGTCAAGCCTAGAAAGATGCAATGATTGAAGAATATCAATCTATAGTAAAGAATGATGTTTGGGATGTAGTACAAAGACCTAAAGTAAAATTAGTCATTTCTTCAAGATGGTTATTCAAAATCAAATATGCTTCAGATGGTATTATCGAAAAACATAAAGTCAGATTTGTAGCTAGAGGTTTCTCTCAAAAGGCTGGGATTGACTACGAAGAAACTTTTGCTCTGGTTGCTCGATATACCTCTGTGAGAACCATTATCGCCATTACAACATCTAAAGGGTGGAAGATACATCAAATGGATGTAAAAACATTATTTTTAAATGGTGTTATTGAAGAAGAAGTATACATAGAACAACCAGAAGGCTTCAACACCCATGACATAAATAGTTATGTTTGCAAATTGAAGAAAGCACTCTACAGCCTTAAGCAAGCTCCCAGGGATTGGTATGATCGCATAGACAATTATCTCTCCAAGTTAGGGTAATCCAAAAATGAAGCTGACCGTAATATATACTTCAAAATATCCAAAGGTGAAATGGTAATTCTAGTCCTCTATGTTGATTATTTACTAATAACAGGAGAAGATCATCTCATTGCTAAATGCAAACGAGATCTCACAAATGAATTTGACATGAAGGACCTAGGTCTATTACACTACTTCTTAGGCTTAGAAGTATTACAGAAAGAAAATTGTATTTTTCTAAATCAAAGAAAATACACCTTGGACATTTTAACCAGATTTGAAATGATGGAGTGCAAACCATTAACCAATCCAATGGAAATAAATCTTCATAAGCTCAAAGATGAAGCAACAGATTCAGAACCTACAGATCCTACATATTATAGACAGCTAGTTGGATCACTTATGTACTTCGTAAACACTCGTCTTGATATCTAATATGCTACAAATGTTTTAAGTCATTTCATGTGTGAACCAAAGAAGATCCACTTAACAACTGCTAAACATATTCTAAGATACTTATATGGTACAATTGAAATGGGCCTAAAATATGAGAATGTTGGGATACAACTTCAAGGGTTCACTGAATCTGATTGGGCTGGAAATTCAATTGACTGTAAAAGCACTACAGGATGTTGCTTTAGTCTTGGATCAGCAATGATTTCTTGGTTCAGTAGAAAACAATCAATAGTTGCTCAAAGTTCTACTGCAGCAGAACATATGGCCACTTCAATGGGAGTTTGAGAAGCAGTATGGTTAAGGAAGTTACTATTTGGATTGTTTGGCAAGCCCATAAAGCCTACATTAATTCATTGTGACAATCAAAGTTGCATTAAACTTTCAGTAAATCCACTTTTTCACAATCGCTCCAAACACATAGAATTTCCTTACCACTGCATAAGAGATAAGGTAGACATGGATATTATTAAATTGGTCTACATCAGTATTGAAGAACAAAGTGCTGACATCTTCACCAGGGTATGTGCAAGATCATGAGGGGCCAAACTATGCCCTTAAGTGGCAATGAAAAATCAGAAAATCAGGGTTAGTAAACTTGACGTGAAAAATTGAACTAGCTATCAACCTAATATCAAAAATTTATAAGAATAGAATCTGTAGGAAATTGAATCTAGTTTCTAAAATACTAGGCCTTTTTTGAAAAAAAAGTTAATATGATTGGTGGAAAGTATAGATTTCAATGCAATAGTACAAAAATTTAAGGAAAAAAATAAGAAGTAGGTGTATGTCTGACCACCTTAATCATAATCAAATAATAACAATTTTTTATAAGATTTTATATATAAGTAGTAGACTCCTGCCTGAATGTGACGCATATTTTTGTGTAATTTTATTCAGAAAAAATAATTAAATATGAATTATCTGCTACAACGTTTTCAGAATAAAAAAACTCCCATGTCTGACCAACTTAACTCGTTGAAAACTTTACCAAATTCAAAAAAATAAATTTTTTTCTTATAGTAGGTGAAGCATAGAATGTGACGCAATTTTTGGATTTCAAAAATATTATACCGTCTGAGAGTTATAGCCATTTTTTAATCAGTATATAAATCAACACTTTAGAGGTAACTCAATTGGAAAATAACTAATAATTACTTACCGAATTCAAAATTTGACAGTAATTATATCGATAGAAAGCTGATAATATCCTTAAGATACCCTTTTCGTTTCATCAAATTTGGGTCAAAAAAAAGTTGTCAGCTACATGGTCGAAGTCTGGAACTCAGAGAAACAGCGGAAAAACATGTTTTTGAGACATTTGAAGAGTTGACCAAGTAGGTATGGTGCACAAATCAATACCGAGCCTAATCGAGTACCCAATTTTTTCAGGTACCCAAAAAACCCGACAGAATTTTTAATTTTTAATTTTCCCTCCTCTTTCTCCCTCTTACCCTCCCATTTCTCCATACTAGATATTAGATTATATATTATATATATTAGATTATATATTATATATATTAAATATTATATAATATCTATTATATATTAAATTGTATGTAATATATATTTTATATTATAATATATATATTTAATATTATTAGTATTATAATTATATATATATATATATATGTTACGATATAATATATATATTCAATATGATATGTATTATATATTATATATAAAATATTGTTGTATATATAATAAAATCAAGTATAGTATATATAATATATATTA
>MU227252.1:579949-593652 GCA_018584345.1 Thuja plicata | reverse complement strand
CATGGTCAAGCCCGTCATCAAATTGGGTGTGCATATCATCACGCCAATGAAGAGCAGCATTATGTTGCTGCATAAGGGTGTCAATGTTTTCAACAATGGTATTTAGGGTGGCAAGCATAGGAGCTAATGTAGGTATATTCTTATACATGTTTTTGAAGCCTTGTATAGTGTTCAGATTTTCTTGTATCAAATCCTCTAAAGATTGAGGGTTTTGAAGCAGTTCTGGATTGTTTTGGGGATCATTATTTGGCGGGGGAGGGTTATTATCTTCATTGTTGTCAGTCATGCCTGATTAAATAATATACAAATATAAATTTCAAATTGATTTCATATATTATTAAAAAAATCAATACAAAACCCCATTTTTACCAAAAAAACTACATTTAACATGAAAATGAAAAAAATTAATCCAAACATAGCAAGAATTTACTTACTAGATAAACTGTGGAGTCAAATTTGTTGTTGGAGCAATCAGGTACCCAAAAAAATCATGTATATGATACTTCTAGCCGTTTTCCAAACCTAAAGCGATGAGAGAAATGAGGAAAGCGGATCACGGGTTTTTGATTTATGCCATAGGTTTCGTGTACCCAATTTTTTTGGGTACTGATATGTTCAGGTACCTAAAAATATCATGTACCCGATTAGGCTTGTGCTTTGGTGTCAGGTTTGCCCAGGTGTACTGACACTCAGGCCTACTAAAAAGTCAACAAACATTTTCATGCACTTTTGGACAAGTGAAAAGTGGATTTTTTCACATCGCCACTTTTTGGCCCCCCATGATCTTGCACATACCCACCAAGCCTCTTGCTAAGTTGAAAATCGAGTACTTCAGGAAGAAACTTGGTATGATTAAGTTGTGATTAGTTTTGAGATTAAATCTCACTCTCATGTAAATTGATACCTTCATGAATAAAATAAATTTAAATATTGCAATGTTGTGTTTTGAAAGGTGACGATCTTTCTTGTGTGAGGTCACCATTGTAAGGTGACGACCTACAATGATGTGACCTATTTAAGTTATCATTTAATCTAGTTTTGAATTTAGTCGGGGATTATGATAACATGTGCCTCAAGTTTTGATCCGGATTGCGCCAGATATTTTGACACCATTACTTATCACAAATCCAATTCTAAATTTAGTCGGGGATTGTGATAATTTTCTATCAGGTTAAGTACCTTAATCTTATGTTCCGGAGCTTGTCGGTTACCCTGATATAAAGAAGATTAAGTGTTATATCCAGTTCCAAATTGAGTTGGGGATCACATAACACTTACATCTTGAGATATTGGTTATGATCAATCCTCTCTTGTTAAGAGGGAGTGTTAAATAATAGCTTTGATATGATTGACGTGTGTGTGTGTGTGTGTGTATACGATCATATTAATCGTACTCGATATACTTGATTACATACTTTATATTTAATATAAAGTGAATCGGTTGACAAAGCTATTATATCGACCGTAGTCGATGTCTTATATATGTTGTGCATAAGTTACGATAACTCTTGTATGATAGTTATCGTAACACATATATTAATATGTGTTGTGATAATTATCATACGATAGTTATACATAATACATCAATGTTACGTAACAACACTTAACCTTGTGGATTATCGGTACTTTATGATACGTCATGTCCCATGTCTCTACATAGACATGACTGTTATGTTATATATTTATATATCTTCACATATGTTGTGGAAACATATCAATTAAGAGCTTATATTACTACTACAACATATATGAAGAACATGCATCTGCATACATAATTCAGTATATATTCAGAAGTAAATAATTGTGTTTAATATAGCATATTAAATTCTCTCTATTAAAGATCTGCATTCCTAACACTTAATACATCCTTCCCTTATGATGTTCATGACATATGAATATCAAACCCAATTACAAACACAATATTTTGGTAATGGACGACTTAATCAACCCTTTCATCAATATACAATATTGAATGACATCCCTTAGCAATAGTTTTGGTTGAATGATTAAACCAACCAATGGCCAAACAAATATTCTTCGACTTCAATAATTAAATCTCAAACCTCATAACATTTGCTCCATATCAAATAAGACAATAAAACCCACCACAAAGCAGACACCTCCACATATATGTAGAATGCAAAATTAATGTAACCTCTTATATTTGCACCCATGATGTCAAAGTATTAAGCTCCAATTTTTTATTTTTTATTTATTTATTTATTTATTTTTCATTTATTTATTTTATTTTACTTTTTTTAATACATCGAACTTATTCTTAATAACATGACAAGCATTTGAAAGTTGTCCCAAATATTTAATAATCTTTAGAACTCTTTTCTATTATCAACTCACATTAATATTTAAAATTAAATTTTTATTTCAATCTAGATTCACAAATACATTTTATTATTATTCTTAAAATCTCACTCTAATACCACGGACATATTCTCCTAGGATATTTTTTTCAGATTTTTTAAAATATATCACAAAAATTCCAACAAACAAATTGCATGCAATTGATTTGTAATTATCCAGTAGATTATGTTGAAATTCATAGAACCTTGATATTAAATATGAATAAAATATTACAATCTCATTTTCATTTTCAGATTAGATATGAAATACCTCAAAACACTACAAGTCTATTTTCAAAATAATCCTCACAAATAAGTTCAATTGTGAACTCTGACAAACAAATTGAGTTTCTGTCCAATCGGCTGAAAGAATGAACTGAAACAAGAAGCTCTCATAACTATGCTAAAGAAATGAATAAACCAAGCATCATTGTCAGTGCTGTCTTTTTAGATTCCATTCAAGCCCTTTAATGTTTTATTAAGAAATAATTTGACAACTTAAAATTTAATTATTTGATTGACTTCTAATGTCCTATGTGTTAATGTCTAATGTCCCCAAAAAAGATTACAAACAAAAACAAAGAAAAGAGAGAAAAGAAAACCCACACGTGAAAACTTCAAACACTCTCTACAAACAAGAAGACCTACCCTGCGAACTCGGTAAACCCTCCCCTCCGACGGCATTCTAGTGCTAGTATAATAAAGTAAAATGAATTATATTTAACTTTTCCCATTTTCCTTTTAATTTGACCTTTAGTTGAGCCAACTACCAACCCTGCTATTTGTATGGACTGGTGGATGTTTTTATCCCTCGAATCAAGACGATGGCTAGTCATTCTAATGATAACAAAGCTTCAGATAATCGAGATGCAAACAGGGGAAAATACTTGGATGCAGGTGCCATATTTGTGTTAGAATCCAAAGGTATGGATATATATTTTTGTTTCAAAGAACATGAAGTATCTTGCCCAACACTTCATTTACTGTTCAGCTTATGCCCCACGTAAGTGAATGAATGAGTGGGTTATCTTAATAAAATTTGAATTTAAAGATATGCAATGAGGTATTTAATTATGTTGTTTCATGAACAGTAGTTCAAAGAATTCATGTTTGATGAGAATGAATGATACACTTAGCACTTATTGCATATTGGGCCTTTCCAAGATGTCACTCATCTCAGTACTACTCCAACTCAAATATACTTAACCCTAAAGTTTCCTCCACAATTAAATCCAATTAACTTGGTAACCTATTTACAAAACCTTCAGTTGGTCAAATGAAACATATTGGGCAAGCTCCAATTTGGTGTTTCCAGTCACATAGCTTATATACAACGTAAATGAATGATTGCAGGTACATGGCTTCATGCTGGCTATCATTTGACAACCTCCATAGTTGGACCTCCGGTGTTGAGCCTCCCATTTGCATTTGCATCCTTAGGATGGGGTGCAGGAATAGTATTACTGACCATTGGAGCAGCAGTTACTTTCTATTCATATAATCTCTTGTCACTGGTGCTGGAACATCTAGAGCTCAAGGGCAGCAGACATCTAAGATTTAGTGATATGACCACAGAGATTATGGGTATATACTAATCAAGCTTCATTAAACTTCTCTGTATAGCTTCACCACACTTCATTAATTGAAGGCTAATCTGTTATGGACAATTGTACTAAATTATAGGTGTGCAGTGGATCCGTGGTTCTAACCTAACATTTAAGCATCTTCATTTAACGTTTACTTAGGAGGGCTTATTAGCATCATTGAAACTCTGATATGTTTTATAGCGCTTATTGTTATTTCTGTGCCTAAAATTTGCCTTTATAGATTATTCTAGGAGATGGGTACCTTATTGACTAATAATCAAATGTGGGATAAAACTGAGATGAATATAGAGTGACTGGGTATCTAACTTATTTTTGGTTTAATAAGGGTATTTTAAGAAAAGTAGTGAACCATAATATGCAGGTTTAATTGGCTATTTTTCTTGAATTATGGTCGTGAGATTGTAAATGGGAGACCTCATTTCTAATAAAAACATTCAACAATAGTATCCAGTGAGGTTTGAATTTTGATAGAAAGAACAATAATATCACAACATAACCATCACACTATAAAATACTCACAATTGAATATCTACTTTTAGAATCCATATCTTATAAACTTTCTTACAGGACCAAGATGGGGTCGTTTCGTTGTGGGACCACTACAGTTCTCAGTCTGCTGCGGAGCTGTTGTTTCATGCACTCTTCTTGGAGGTCAGAGTTTGAAGGTACCTTTCAAAAACAATAAGACAGACTGTTTTTCTTGTGAAACACTGAATAATTTCATGGACTGCCTAATGGATTTTGTAGATGTATATAACAGTTCTTATATAAGATCTATCATCCAAATGGGGAGATGCAGTTGTACCAATTTATAATTCTATTTGGAGGGCTGATGCTTCTGTTGGCTCAAATGCCGTCCTTTCATTCACTGAGATATATAAATTTAGCATCTCTGCTGCTGTGCTTTTCCTTTACTGCATGCGCTGTGGGAGGCTCTATCCATGCGGGTTGGTCTTGACTCTTCATTGACTTTGCCCTTGTTTGAATTTGGATGCCCACTTTTCTTAATTGTTATCTTAATTTTATATGGCAGGAATCTCAAGTGATGCAGAAAACAAGGACTACAATTTAGTTGGCACTAAAACAAGCAAATTACTTGCGGCTTTGAACTCTTTTTCAATAATTGCAACGACTTATGGCAATGGAATCCTTCCCGAGATTCAGGTGAGATTGGTTAACAATTCAAAAGAAGATAAGAGTTATGTATTAAAAGTTTCATCCTTTCAGTTTCCATAATATAGGTACAGAAGGGAGATCCCAACTTCCTAGACCAATCAAACTCTCAGTTGAACAATGCAATATTTACTTGATTTTTGTGACCTTTCTCAGGTTATAAAATTATATTGTACAGACAACTTACAGTAAATCAAAAGCATTTTACTAGAGAGTCAATTCAGCTCAAAATATTCATAATTCTAAATTAAAAACATTTACCCCTTCCATTAAAAAAAACCTTGAACTTCCCAATGATCTCCTTGTGAATGAATGCCTGCCTGCCTTAAATTACTTTGCTGCAAATCTCAGTGACAGGCCAAGTAGAAATTTATTAGTTTTGATCTTACATACTAATATTTAAGAAGGGTTTTGTAGGCTACTCTTGCTCCTCCAATTTTAGGAAAAATGTTCAAAGCACTGTGTGTGTGTTATACAGTGGTTGTATCCACCTACTTCTCTGCTGCAATTTCAGGCTACTGGGCATTCGGCAACAAGGCCCAAGGGACAATTTACAGCAACTTTGCGCCTGCAGGAAGGCCAGCTTATGTTCCCAACTGGTTTCTCTTCATGGCCAACATTTTTATCCTTCTCCAAACATCCACAGTAACTCTGGTTAGTTTTGTTCATGGTACATACTTATTATATTATTATTATTTTTTAGAATAATTTATACTCCTATTGGTCAATAATTTCATATCTTTTGCTTCTAGAAATTACTAGAACGTCAAATTCAACAACTCTCTTACTTGCTCAAACAACTTGATAATCCTACAGTATAGAAAGCTGTTTAAAGCAGAATAATAAGTGTAGAAATTAGAATAATTCACCATACTAAACTTGGAATTTATCCTAGAAAACCTCAAAAAGGAGAAAATCTACCTGGTAGTAGAAATTGCTCATCTATCTAGGTGCTACCACTGACAAACAGAACCAAGAGTTTTCTGCTACCATTCATTTTTTTGAAGTCTCATAGTGATATGAAAAGTTTTCACACCAAGGTTCTTCTTGATCACCTACATTATACTGTAAAGGGGTAAGTAGTTTAGAGTTGGAGCACCCCAATATACAAATGACATTTTCATGGAAAATCTCCAAAAGTGTAATCTTGGAAATTATATATAAACATTCAGTACATATTTGAATCTTTGTCAACTTCTAAACCTCTCTCCGTGATGTAATTTTTCGTTGCAGACTTATTTCCAACCAGCATTTGCAGCTCTGGAAAGCAGATCTGCAGATGCAGAGAAAGGGAGATTTTCTATGCGAAATGTTCTTCCGAGATTGATTGTAAGATCTTTTTGGGTGGCAATTGTAACTTTGGTGGCTGCCATGCTACCATTTTTTGGAGATATTAATGCAGTGGCGGGTGCATTTGGGATTATGCCATTGGACTTTATTTTGCCAATGGTGCTGTACAACATTACATTCAAGCCTTCCAGAAGGAGCTTAATTTTTTGGGTGAATGGCTCGATTGCTGTGTCGTTTTCTGTTGTGGGAATTCTGAGCTGCTTTGCAGCCGCCAGACAAATCGTCCTCGATGCTAACACCTACAAACTCTTCGCCAATGTATGATCTCTTCAGTTTCAGATGTAGTAGTTTCACTTAAGTAAGATGATGAAATTAGCACCTTGATCCTGTGCTTATTTAAAACATTTCCTGTGTACTGCGTTCGCATGGGGTATTGAGATACCTTACAGTTTATTCTTTAACTAATAGTTACATATCATTAATTGAGGATTCATTCTAACATACCGATGGAGGCTATGCATACAGAATATGACGCATTTAAAAAATGAAATACAGAGTATATCCTAATTTCATTTTAGGAAAATTTTCATGAATCTAATTCAATTACTATATTCTAATTTCGTTTTAGGAGGGCAGGATCTAGTTCAATTATCATCTGTGGCGGGTACAATATCACAAGATCCAGTCTCCTCCCAGCCCATGCAAAGGGCATGTTGCGTCAACATCATTGGTGCACAAATCTCCACCATTCCAGTATTTGTTAAATAATTTTCCTTTAAGGTCACAGCTCTGGGTTGTTATTTTTTAGGGCACCCATGCCCCTTGATTCTTGTACAAAGAAATTTTTCCATACTCACACCTTGTCAATAAGTCAGTAACATACTCATTGCTATCAAAAATATTGCAATCTAATTAATCAGAATCAATCCCTCCCACCTTTTGTGACAAAACCAACTATAAGTTGTTTGTCATGATTGTATGAAATGCAACTATTGCCTACTTTTACTTCAACTTCATACTCCAAAAATTAATATATATTCATTAGCAGACCTCTTTGTAGTCTATTTGGTTGCTGGAATTACAGAATGCTAGAATTTTGTAATACTGGAATTAGCCAATTCAGGAAGTTTTAAATCCGGAAAATGATTTTTGGAATATGGTTGGAACTGTTTGGTTCACTTGAAAGATGAGTGAAAAGATTTATTTTCTGTGTTTGGTTCCTGGAATTGGAATAAGGTTTTTTATTAAAAAAATTATTTTATATTATTCTTTATTATTTTATTTTTTTTAATATACAAAACTGCAAATAAGGGCAAATACGATATGTGGACCTCAACACGAGAAAATGGACCAAAAAAATTATAAAATTTGATTTATACGAGCAAACAACTAGAAAAGTTTATAAAATTTGATTTATCAAAAAGTTGGAATTGGAATTGGTTTTCCAATTCCACCTTTTGAGGAGGAAGATTCATATGCTCATTTTGGGCCAAAATTAGAATTTGGAAAATCCAATTCTATATTCATTTTTTTTAAAACAAACTGCGAATTTGAGAATTCCAGTATCTAGTATCTGCATCTTAAACCTCTACAATAGCATCTCAACATATTTCCTTTGACATATCGTGTTTACATATTTTCTTTTAATTTCCATGCCTAAAATAAATATAGGAGCACCAAAACATTTCATGTCCAACTTAGATGATAACTAAGATTTAGCTAAATTAGTCATGTTACCAATTAACATGTCATCCATGTAAAACACAATGAGAATTATTACCATCCTATTTGAAATATATACATGGATTAACTTTTCTATGATTTAGCCCAAGCCCCAACACATACATATCAAGTTTTTTATTCTACATCCTTGGTGATTTCTTCAAATTATGAAGGAAAGAAAATAGTAAAGAAGCCTTTTTTGTACACACTCAATCTTTCTTATTTTTCACATTAAAACATTCTAGCTATAATGTCAAGTGTATTTATTTGTAGAGCTCACTGTACAAAAATATTGTCATGTCTATTTGTTTAAACTTCAAAACAAAAAACAAAAAATGTTGATATTTAATAGAAATATGATTAAAATAATTTATACTAGAGAAAAAAAATCTGAAATCAATTCCCAAACTACCTGAAAGCGTCCCTTTGCAACTAAGCAATTTGTATTCCTCTATATTTTTCCTTTTGCATTATACTTTGTTAAAATAAAGGTGAAGAACTATAAAATAAAACTTTAATGTTAATTTGACATAAATAGTATTAAACTAAATAGATTATAAGATAATATATCAACAACACAAAGAAATATGGAATAAAAGAATTAAACACATCAAGATAGTGTTTCCATAGGAAAACTATTTAAAAATTAATAAATGATAAATAAATCCACCGAGAAGAGAGACCCAAGTCAACATTATCTTTAAAAAAAAATCATATACAATCATTCTTTTCTCCTCTTCTATTTTCAATCCTTCAACTGCAAATAGAGTTTTTCTAAACTCTTGCTAATTACCTTTCGTTACTAGCATCTTAAACACTACTTATATAGCATTTCCACCCCCTAAATGAGGCATCCTAGTTCATTACCAATTCAAATGCCCCTCCTTGAAAAATATAAGAAGTTATAGCATAGGATAATATAGGTTCCAATTTAATTACTCGTCTATCAAAAGTGAGCACTTGTTTAGTTATTAGTTTCTAGATTATTATTTTTAGTTCCATAAGATGTTTTAGATTTAATTATAAAAATACAAGATGAAAAACCAACCTCATAAGTAGTTGGATGCCCAAAACCACCATAACCTCCAAGATGTTTATTTGTAAATAGTAACTCACTATTAATAAAAATTAGTTAGTTCAACTCTTGACGGTGAATCTCACGTCTTTTATGAATTATTTACAAATAATATTTAATTAAATACATAAGATTTGCAAGGTTGATGGAAGATTAATTTTAATATTCTTTCACTTTATGTCATACATTGAAATTACTTTTATGAAAATATATAAAGTCAATTAATTACTAGGAACAAGGCTCATAGCCTTCCTAGAACATGTAGACTTTTTTGCGCTCATATGTTAGTAAGTGAATCTACAACATTCTCTTGTGTGTCAATCTTCTTTAGTGTAATTTTCTATTAGCGATAAATTTATGAATAAATGGTAGTGTATAGCTTAGTCCATGAGTGATACATAGGATTCTTAGTGAAAAAGATTGCACTCTAACTATCACAACCAATATAAATAGTCATGCACAATCAAAAGCAATACATGTGCACAACCTTTGTAATCAAATTACCTTCTTAGAGACATGGTAGCAACCACATGGTCTACTTTGGTGGTGGATAAAGAAATCATGGGTTGCCTCTTAAACTCATCCAACACACTGCTCCTCTAAATAAAGTAAACACATACCCAATAATGGACCTTCAATTGCCCAAGTCACCTACATAATCTTCATTATTATATCTTGTATTTTATTGTCTTATTCATATTGCTAATATAGGAATGAACCAAACAATAATAAAAAATATCACACAAATTATTTACCACCCTTTTAGCATATAATTCTAACATTTTCTATCAAAATTAAACATAAACCTATTTAATACTCCTAATGCTTGGAAAATAGTTAGTCTAATGTAAAAATTGCATACATTAAAATTCAAACTACAATACCCTATGTTACAAAAGGTATATCCTCTAAATCATCTTCACTATATTGGGACACATATCTAATGAAAATTTTTAGATTAAAGGTAAAGAAGGTTTTGAAGGGGCCTTGAAACCCTTTACAAGAAATAATTGCCTAAATAGAAGACATCAGAGACCCAACAACGGACCATCAGCATACCAACAACAAACCAAAAGAAAAAACACTGGAAATAGAAAGGGAAATTATCGTTATCGAAGCTCCTTCCAAATATGAGAATCCTTCAAATCCTTGTTGATCAAGTAGTTGTGGAGATCAACCACCTCCCCAATAATCTTAGATTGATCTTCTATCGGTTTGGATTGGCTATGAGCCCTTGTGGAAGGCCCTTTCTTCTGAGACATAACATTACTTCCTTCGTAAACAACATCCCAGGTATTCGCATTATCCTTCAAACCCTTTCCCACAATCGCAATATCTACTCCACTGGTAGAGCCTCCATGAGTTGGCAACTTAAGGCTCTTGACCTTGTCATTAAGAACCTTGAAACCTTCAACATTGTTTGAGATAAAAGACTAACTTTCTTTGACTATCGTATTTGATTTTGGTGTATAATATGGATAGTATCCTCTAATTTCTTAATCTTAGATTTATAATCATTTCTAAGAACTTTGATATTTGAGGCTACCTTCTCCAGGGTGGATAAAATCTTTGATTTATCCTCCTTAATCTTCTCGGTACCATCTCCTACTTCCATTGTTTCCAATCTGCCTTGAAATTCTTGCATCTTATCTTGAATATAATAAATTCAAAGAAAATCCCACAATCTCACTTTCCCTAATGCTCAATCCTTGGCCATTTCAATAATGTCCTCAATATGATCCCATTTTTTACCTGAAACATCATCCTCCTCAAGATTGCAATGCTCCTCTCTAGCTCCATCTTCAAAAAGTACATTATCCCCAGTATCATGCTGCATAAGGGAGTTGGCTTCAAATGTTTCCTTATCTGCATCAAGATCCACTTGGTCTTCCTCGTCAACTTTAACATTGCCCATCCCTTCCTCCTTAAGAAAATATCTCCCTTTCCCCTTGGCCACAATATTCTCCTTATTACCACCTTTGACATTGTGTGGAGGGTTTCTCCTCTTCTTATCTAAAGAATCCTCCTCATCCTGAGTGAAGTGGTCATTAGATCACTCCTAATGGGGCTATTTTTTAGACAATATCTTGGGCAAGGGGGAATCATCCTCATCATCCCTAAAAACCATTTCATGTAATTTTTTTGGTCTACAATATTGAATCTATTCAAAATAGTACTAAAACACTTACTTTGTGATTACCATTTTTTTTGTTTACTCAACCTCTTATGAAATTTTTTCCCAATATGTACCTTGTTTACCCAAAAATTTATCTTAAATGCATATGAAATTCATTTTTAGCTCACTAATCATACCTTTGGTGTTACCAAAAAATATTATATCATCTACATGCAAGGAAACTATTAGTATATAATCATTAATACATCTAACTTAAGCACAATAATATTTTCTTCTTACAATATCTCAATTCAAGACAAATGAATAAAAATTTTGATACCACGTAAACGATTATTGCTTTAAACCATAAAGAGACTATTTTAACCTAGAAACCAAGTGTTCTTTCTCTTGTCCCTTGAAACCTTTAGACTATCACATATAAAGTTTTGCCTTCAAAATCTCCATGTAAAAATATAATTTTAACATTCATTTTCTCAATTTAAAAATTATTAGCAGTAGTAATGGATAAATCAAGGATAATTTAACAAGACATAATATTTTACCAAAATCAACTGCCTCTCTTTAGGAGTAGCCTTTGGCTACCAATATCATCATTTACCTTTCTAATAAACCATCTACTCTAAAAAAATATCTTAAAGATCTATTCACAACTAATGGCATCCCTTCCTTTGGGTAGATGTGCAAGTTCATAGATATAATAAGAATTTAAAGGCATCATCTCCTTTCCCATGACTTGTATCTAAGACTCACTATCATTTGTAATAATATCTTCCCTATAGGATCTAGGCTCATCATTAATACAAACTGTAATAGAGAAATATATAACAAAAGATGGTGGGCTATACTTATCAAATAGATACTATTGGCTTGTAGATCTTATGGAATAGGAGTATGGGTTGATGCGTCTTCTCAAGTTTTCTCAAATTATTCATATTTATCTTCCCTAGTATCTTTAGTTTGCTCAAAATCTTCATTTTAACCATCTTCTACTTCCTCCTCATTCCCAAATGCGTCTATTTGTTCTAATTCTTGAGGTGCATCTGTTGGAATTATTGGAATGATGTACTGAGAGGGGAGGGGTGAATCAGTACCTCTAAAAAATTTTATGTGGTTGGCCCATTAACCTTTGTGTCATCAGATTTGTATATTCCTATCTATCTTTTCATCTTTGCTTAGGTATGTGTAATATAATATAAGTTCTTTACATGTATAAACATTCAAGAAACATTCATGAAAATAAATAACACATAACACATGATATGATATTGCAGAAAACTCCTGTTAGGAAGTAAAAACTGCGGTGGGGATGTCTACCCACAAAAATTCACTACCTGCAGATAAGAAGGGAGTTGGTAAAGGCTTACAATTGATCACTTCTGATGATCTACCCTATTAGGAGTATTAGAGTGGAGACCTGTTAGGATCTACTTCATTTGAAGCTTTAACAACACCGTTAGGTGTGCACTCTGTTAAGAGATTTATCAAAGAATTGTTAAGTCCACCTTCTACAAAAGGATTTTTGTTGTGATGCACTTGTTAGAATGCAACTACAATATAAATGTTGATCTGATAGTGAATGCAATCTCTAATTGTTGATAACAGATCATGTATAGCTTACAATGTATATGTAATCACCTTGAGTGATTGAGTAATATCTTGTCTCTGCTCGTCGGTAGCCTTCCTGTGTTCTTGATAATTGGTTTGATCTGTTTCTGAACTTTGCATGAATTCTCTTCTTCATCTTAGATGCTCTCCATGGATACTGTCATTTTACAAATGATTACAAGTCTCTCAAATTACAAATGATGGAACATCTATTTATACTAGTTTCTAGCTCTATTCTTGATTCACGCTTTTCAAATTAACTCTAGATCCAAGGTTTACAACTTTACCTTGATCTTTAGTTAGATATGTTTTAGATCCGTTAGGATGCATTAAAACATTTACAATCTTCTTGCTTGTCCCTCAAGTAAATATTTAAAACAAGTAAAAACTCTATAAATAGAATTACATTGCTCTATCTGACGTGTAAAGTCAGATCCACTTTTTGCGGGTTCTATAACTGACTGTTGGTTCTGATGGTCGGGATGCTCTGTCAATCTGTCAGTTTTCTTCTCCATCGGTGTTCCTTACTTGAACTGTTCGTCGGGTATGCCTTTCTGCTTCGTCGGTGATGTTCTAAAAACTGTATCGTCAGTTATGCTTGTCGTCGGTTTGACTCAAGTGTCAATGTTCATCAGTAAATTCTATACTTAGCATTTCCACGAGTCTTGTCTTCTCGTCGGGGATGCTTGTTGTCTGTCGGTTATACTTGTATCGATGACCTTTATCATGTTTTTCCC
>MU227252.1:511737-568503 GCA_018584345.1 Thuja plicata | reverse complement strand
ATCATCAAAATTAGAAAATACATGTATACAATATTATAATAAAAGGAAACCAATGAGTACATTAAAATGTATGTACCGTGGAAGTGTCAAGGCCAAATGAAATGGCCAAAAGTGTGGACCCCTCCACCTGTGTCATCTCCTCCTCTGTCATCAACTGGATATAAATGAAACATGTATAAAAAACATAAGTGGGCAATAATTATAAGAAAAATATATTAAAAATATGAACGTTTAAAATTAAATACAATGTAACAAGTTAATTGTTTACTCTTACCATAACAGTAGGAGTTCATGGCTCTGTATGCCCCTGATGCACATCTCCATGGGGTGCTTCAGTGCCTGTAGTGTGTTGTGTAGTATTGTCCACCTCAAACACATAGTTATATGCATCACTATCATTCAGGGGACCCAAGCACATATTCTTGCACATAACACAATTATGAGGCACACAAACATGTGAGCTCATGGAGGATGTGGAAGGGCCAGAAGCATCAGTGTGAGGAGGAAACATTGTCGCACTCTTCCTAACAAGTAGATCAATCAAGGTGTGAATGGCTTGAATAGTCTGTGAGCCGGCCTCGGTAATAATGTCAGGATGTTGTACAGTGGGAGATGGTGAAATCTCAGGAGGGGGGATATATGTGCAGGATTTCACCCGCTGTGCCCCTGGCCTGTCCTGGGGAGTGCCTAAGCCCATGCCCTGGTTCTGTCTCATGCTCCAGTAATTGACTTTGTGATTGAGCACAAATTCAGCATATAATGTTCGAATGAAATAGAATGGGACATCCAAATTGCTATGGGGTGGTCTATCAAAAATCATCCACCAACGATCCCAAAATTTGTCACGTATTACATCATTGGTACACCATTTAATTGACAACTTGGTTTTTTTAGGGTTCACTTTCAAACCGGTTTTGGGATCAACAAAAATGTTACATATGTCATGTTTTGTTATGTTTAGATCCATAACTTGATCGTAGTCAAGCCCATCATCAAATTGGGCGTGCATGGATTCATGCCAAAGAACTGCAGCATTGTGTTGTTCTGTGAGTTTCTCCATGCTCTCAATAATGGATTTCAACGTGGAAAACATGGGATGCAAGGTGGGGATATTCACATATGTGTTCTGATATCCTCTAAGCTAATTTAGATTATCTCCTATGAGATCCTGTATTGGTCGAGGGTTTGTGAACGGTTGGTCTTCTGAAGGTGGGGGATTGTTTTGAGGTGTGTCTGGATTGTTCGCGGACTGAGAGGGAGGGTTTTTGGATTGGTCTAGATCCATGTCTGATTCAAAAATAAAATAGAATAAATAATATAAATTTCAACTCTAGTTTATAATCAATTATAAAAAATAATACACAACATCATATAAAACCTAGTTTTTTTTAAAACAATAAATTTCAATGCAAAAACAAAAAGAAAAGAGTGAAACTACAAAATTTCACTTACCTTGTGTACTGTAGAAAATCTGATATCAGATAGGTATCCTATTTACAATTTTGGGGGCTCGGCTTCTTGTTGCTTCAATTTTTTCACAATGAAAATGTTGAACGCAGCCGCGGGCAACAATATATTATGACTGATGAATATCAGACATTCGATATTATTAGACATCACATATTATCGGACATCAGATATTATCGGACATCAGATAATGCTTTAGCTTTGGCTTTTGGCTTGGCCAAGTGTACTAACACCCAGGCCTACTCAAAAGTCAACAAACTTTTGGGTGCACTTTTGGACAAGTGAAAAACTAATTTTTCACATTGCCACTTTTTGGCATACCATGATCCTACACAGACCCAGTTACCTTTTCTTGTTGGTTTGTAGCCATTATCAGGTTCTTTTGGTGTCCATGTTTTCTTATTCTTTTTCCAGCATTCCTAATATGTATGTCCATTCATTTTGCAGGTAGGACAGTACTTGTCCATATAGGTTTCCTTCTTTGGATTTGTCACCTTGGATCTGCATTCATATGCCTTGTGTCCTTTCTTGTGACATTTATAACAATTACCAATGAAAGTAGATTGTGATTGAGGAATACCTTTCATTTTGTTTCTGCAAACGTTTGAGGTGTGGCCTAGTTTTCCACAATGATTGCATGACAGCTTCTTGGTTCTTGGAGTTGTATATACATTCTTTTGATCTGATTGATTAGATGACTCTCCATTATTGGTGTACCCTATTCCTGTGTAGTTGTTGACTCTTCTTTGACCATCAAGGAAATTATCCATTCTTTTATTTCTATCTTCAGCTTTTTTTATCAATTCATTGTGATGATTTTGAATTCTGACTTCATGCTTTAGTTTCTCATTTTCTTCCCTTAGCTCATTAATGATCTATATACTTTCAATGAGTTCAGTATTCTTTCAATGAGTTCAGTATTTAATATGTTTGCTTCTTGACTCATAAGAATAATTTGGTTGGTAATCTCATGGTGATGATTAGTAAGTCTTTGAATCACTGATTCTTTTCTTGTAGCTTCTATTTTATTTTCCTCTTATCATCAATAGCCAATGTTCTCACTGATTCAACTTTTCTTGAATCATTCATGACATCAATCATTTTTACCATCTGAGTCTATTCACCGATTTGCAGCATCTTGATTTTCTCTGTCAGATGTAGATTGACTTCTTGTAGACTTGTGATCTCTTCTACTGATGTGTTTGAATCTTTGCTCGTTGATGATTCAACATAGTTGAAGTAATCTAGGATCTCCTCTTCTTGATAATATTTTTCATTAATCCTAGTTGCCATGATCTTTCTTTCATCAAGCAACTTTCTCATGCTTACTCTTGCCTCTTTATACTGCTCATAGTAAATCTAAATTTGCAGCTGCTCATTCTCAATAGTCTTGTCCAATATGTACTTTTCCATTGTGTGGATCTTTTCTCTTAAGTATTTAAGATTTTCAAGAAAGAGACTTAGCTCTGATACCAATTGTTGGAATTATTGGAATGATGTACTGAGAGGGGAGGGGCGAATTAGTACCTCTAAAACTTTTTATGTGGTTGGCCCATTAACCTTTGTGTCATCATATTTGTATATTCCTATATATCTATTCATCTTTGCTTATGTATGTGTAATCATAATATAAGTTATTTACATGTATAAACATTCAAGAAACATTCATGAAAACAAATAACACATAACACATGATATGATATTACAGAAAACTCCTGTTAGGAAGTAAAAACTGTGGTGGGGATGTCTACCCACAAAACTTCACTATCTGCAGATAAGGAGGGAGACAGTAAAGGCTTACAATTGATCACTTTTGATGATCTACCTTGTTAGGAGTATTAGAGTGGAGACCTGTTAGGATCTACTTTATTTGAAGCTTTAGCAACACCGTTAGGTGTGCACTCTGTTAAGAGATTTATCAAAGAACTGTTAAGTCCACCTTCTACAAAAGGATTTATGTTGTGATGCACTTGTTAGAATGCAACTACAATATAAATGTTGATCTGATAGTGAATGCAATCTCTAATTTTTGATAACAGATTTTGTATAGCTTACAATGTATATGTAATCACCTTGAGTGATTGAGTAATACGTTGTCTCTGCTCGTCGGTAGCCTTCCTGTGTTCTTGATAACTGGTTTGATTTGTTTCTGAACTTTGCATGAATTCTCTTCTTCAGCTTAGATGCTCTCCATGGCTACTATCATTTTACAAATGATTACAAGTCTCTCAAATTACAAATGATGGAACATCTATTTATACTAGTTTCTAGCTCTATTCTTGATTCATGCTTTTCAAATTAACTCTAGATCCAAGGTTTACAACTTGACCTTGATCTTTAGTTAGATATGTTTTAGATCCATTAGGATGCTTCAAAATATTTACAATCTTCTTGCTTGTCCCTCAAGTAAAGATTTAAAACAAGCAAAAACTCTATAAATAGAATTACATTGCTTTATCTAACGTGTAAAGTCAGATCCACTTTTTGCGGGTTCTGTAACTGACTGTCGGTTCTGATGGTCGGGCTGCTCTGTCAGTCTGTCATTTTTCTTCTTTGTCGGTGTTCCTTACTTGAACTGTTCATCGGGTATGTATTTTCTGCTCCGTCGGCGATGTTCTAAAAACTGTATCGTCGATTATGCTTGTCGTCGGTTTGACTCTTGTCAATGTTCATCGGTAAATTCTATACTTAGCATTTTCATGAGTCATGTCTTCTCATCGGGTATACTTGTTGTCCATCGGTTATACTTATACCAATGACCTTTATCATGCTTTTCCCTTTAAGTATACTAATGGAAAACTTAATTTCATCGACATCTTCTTTCTTAGTCTCAAAGTGCACTCTCCTTTCCTTTTATTTATATTTTGGTTGTTCAATGTTAGAAATATCTTTAAGTTCCCTATAACTTACATCTCCAAATCAATAATTTTCTTCATTATCATATACCAAACTTTATAAACCCTAACATTATCACCAAAACTAATAATAATACACTTTTAATTTTTATTTTGGATCCAACCTAAAAACAATTCTTTAGGTACACATGAACATAAATTGTATGATAATAAAAATCCCTTAAATATGAAATAGAAAGTTTCTTTCCTATACAAACTTTATAAGGTGTCAAATTAAGAGCCTTACAAGGATATTTGTATTGTTAGGGTTTGACATATCCGAAACAATATAATAATAAATAGTTATATGCAAAAAACAAAAGAAGAATAAAACTTAACACAGATTTAACGTGGCTCACCCAAAACCTGGGCTACGTCCACCTACACAGCCATCCAACCTTTCTTATTATCCAGAAAAATAGTACACCAACATTCCAATGCATTATACATCTCAGCCGCTTATAACATGTGTTTTAGGGAAACCTCTAAAATTGACCATTTTAGGGTTTTACAATGTTGGTCATCTTTTTCCTGAAAAAGCAAATCTTTTTCCCGAAAAAGCACAAAAAATTTTGGTGCTTCACGTCGGCCAGAGGTTTGGGGCTACTGCCCCTCACCTCCTGGAAACTAGATGAGTAGGGAAACAATATCAATACCCACTACATGATCAATCGCCACAATATCAACATGTATTGCAAGTAAAAATAATTGTTAACAACTTCTAGCCAATACACTTGCATACTTCTAGCTCTTTACATAGTTGTTTGTGTACAATAAGAATAGGGAAGCATTTGGTATGCAAGGAATTTGTCCACCTTTTCCTAATGGAAAATTGGAAGGAAGACGACTCAATATTCTCAAGCAAGACTTAATAACTAAGTGAGTGCAATGATCCTTCATTGTAGTAATTAAGAATGGAATGGATTTGGGAAAGTGATCTTATGGTGCAAGATAGATGAATAAGTAAGCAATTATGAGAAGTTTTTAAAAAAAAAGACTAACTGAAAGAAACTTGACAGTAAGCTACAGTGACATGAAATAGAAACCTAGAAGAAGAATTGACCTATACACTAAATCTAAAGGTGTTCTAATAGGAATAAAACTCCTTGGGTGTTTTGTTCCAAGAAATAAGAAGCCTGGGGCATTTTGTGCCCTAGAGTTCTGCCTGAAACTCTGATAGTCAATCCTACATATGCTAATCTTTCTCAAAAAAAATTGTAAGTTGCACCACCTATACCTGCAAAAGGAAAAATAGGGAAAAGGTTGTGGAAAGTGGTTTTCCTTGGTCAAGCCCTTGTATAGGAATCAACCTTAAAAATGAAATAAGATTGCATAAAGGAACATAAACATGAAGGTAAATATTAGATCTACCTTGCCAATGCCTTCATGAATGGATATTAAAATTGCACATATTCATGAAGATGCTTGAATGTCCCTTGGATTGTAGTTGTTGGCCTTGGAATATAGAGATGAATAAATGATGCCTTCACAAATGCATGGATCTATGAATGTCACTCCTTGATCTTCAATATTGTTATACTTGATTTGAACACTTGATATGGAGGAAGAATACATGAGATATGGACACAAGCTCTTCTTTCTTGCTTAAGAGCTTCTCTACTTGTCCATCATTGGTGAGAAGCTTGCTACAATGGAGAAAATTGCCTTCAAAATACCTTGGATTCTTGGAGAGATGTTGAATCTTGGATGATTGCTTTAAAATATTGAATTCACTTGAACACTTAATTGCTTCTTGGACATAGATGGATTGTGGATGCCAAACTGAGGAGAGATAGGATGTTTATATACATCTCGTGCACATTTTGAGATTCAAAATTAAGCCAGGTCGACCATAGGATCTTATTTCCCATCGAAATACAACAATGGGGCTCCAACTAAAATTTGGACCTAATTCGTGAGGAACCAAATGTCATGGGCATTTTCTTCTAGGGAATGGAGTATATGCCACCATGTTAAAGAGATTGCAAATTCATTAGTAGGAGCAATGGCTTTAACGAAGCATACACACACCCACAAGAAATTTTTCCACTATGATATGCCCCCAAGCAAGGACAAACCAAGGGAAATAAAACACATGACAAAAGAGAGCACAAAAGGGATATGCTAACTATGGTGTCAATATGATCATATGATAAATCGTGTATATCAAAATTATATCAAAATAAATTGTCATCGACACCCAAAGATCACAGAATTACAAGCACAATGGAAGAAGGTTGTATAAGAGATACACAGAGATTCTTTTTGTGTCGACATTATGGAGACCAAAAGGAATGGTATCTACCAGTTTGCATCATCCCTGATTAGACAACACAAAGGAACATTCATGAACAATATAGCATACATGAAATAACATGTATACAACATATAGAAGAAATAACATACAAATAGAAGAATGTCACAATAGGTCGTTTCCTTTCTCACCTTGCACCAACAGAGAAACAAGGTTCATCTAAATAAATTTAAACAAAACATAAATCAAGCATCACATCATGAGGGAAGCACATTACAATATGAAAACAAAAAGGAATCCACTATATAAGAGGAGCTAATCAAGTATATCACCTCCCCCCCTTATCTCAGTCTGTATCATTTAGGGAAGGTGGGAAATACACAAGAGAGGAAACATCAAGCAGAGAAGATGGAACAATAGCCCATTCCAAACAAGGACCATGCTCTAAGGATGAGTCACTTTGTTTGTCACTAGGAGCAAGAGATAATTGTTTTGCAAATCTAGCTAGTAAATCATTATTAATATCAATAAGCTCATACATATTATCAGAATCACTAGCATGAACATAATTTTCATTAGAAACATTGAAATCGTCATCAAGAGTATCTTATTCATCTAGATTAATCAAATTAGGATCTCTAATTTGAATAGAAATATCATGTTTGTTCAATTTCATCTTTTTAAGATTAACTTACTCCCTTGGGATATTCATAGGTTGATCAAAGGAAATCAAAGCATAAATAGGTTTCCTATAGGATGAAAGGTTTTGGGAAGCACGCTGACAGACTCTAGCATGAAATTTACGATGATGGTCACGAGCACAATGGTTTTTGATTAAGGTAACAACAGGTTCTGAAGGGGCCCCAAAACCCTTTAACAATGAGAGAAAAGATAGAAATTAGGACCAACAAAACAAAAATCTGTCCCAACAGCAGACAAAGAACCAAAAAAGGGTGCAACCCTTGATTACAAAGTTAAGAGCACTTAAAAACAAAAAAGAATCACAATGCAACTACGAAAATCTTCCAGCAAAACAAGAACAGTGAACCTCCCAGCAAAAGTAACAGACCAACACAGCCGAATCAATTTTCAACATCATCCATATGGCTTTCCATTGTTTGACTCTCTTCCATCTGAGATTCCATACTCTGAATCGAGACCTTCAGATTGTTAATGTCTTTTCTTTGGACCTCAGTCATCTTTTTGGTAGTAGATCTGGTTTTGGTCCCTGGGCCTGAAGTTGGAATCTCCTGATTGCCCACATCTTCCTGTTTAGCTTTTTCATTATAGTTCCCTTCTAGGAGGGCATGAAGTGCTTTCAAATTGTCAATATAATATTGTATTCCTGCTTTTATAATATTTGTCAGCTTCCTGAGCATGATATTGTTGTTGTTTGTTTTTTCTATAATATTTTTCATTTTGTTGTCAATCATTGCACTAAGATTTTTTTCCACAGTAGTATTATTGTTTTTTACCTTTTCAAAAACATCCTTCCCTTTCTGATACATGACTGCATCATTTCTCATCTTGTCCATAGTTTCTTCCAGTAGAGAGTTTTTGTCTTCAATGTTCTTAAAATTGGTCTGTAGTTCCTTGATGTCATCGTGAATCCATTTGTCTATGTTGAAACCATACATAGCCTTGTTCCTAGATGCTTGGAGGTGAGTGATGTTAACTTCTCTTTTCACTTTGAATTATTTGTCCCATAGCTCTTCTTCCATACTCCTCTAGTTCTGATTATTGTTTTCCTCTTTATCAGCCTTCGAGCTCTCGAGCGGAGTTGGGATTTTATTGCTATCTTTCTGGGTATCCTCCTCAAGGTCAATGTATATTTTATCACTTTCCTTCTTGGCTTCCTCATTCAATTTTTCTTTCTCCTCTATTCTCATGCTTTCCTTTATCCAGATGGTTTTTCCCTTGAAGATCAGTCTCTAGATTAGTCCTGTTATCAAGGGTTTCCTCTTTTCTGTTGTTGTGCTCCTTGATGTCTTCCTGCTGGTCATCGGTGTAATTATCCACCAATTTTTCAATCTTTTCCTCAATCTCATCAAGGGTCTCTTCCTAGTTATCCTCTTTGTCCCTTTTCTCATCAATTTCCTCGGTGAGGGTGGTAATATCCTTATCTTCCTCCTCTCTGTTGCTTTTTTCCCCCACCTCCTCCTCTCTGGTTCTTTGTTCCCCCACCTCCTCTCTGTTTCTTTGTTCCCCCATAAATCCCTCATCCTCAAAGGATTCATAGTCCTGGTCATGAGCACAATGGTTATGTTTGGTTTTGTTTGACATTTGAGGTGGTTTGGGATCAATCAACATTGGGTCCTTTTATTCCTTAGGAGGAATAATGAAAGGTACCACATTAGGTTAAGAGATAGAAATTGTGGAGAATTTATAAGATATAGGAGGTGGAACTGAAGCATAAATAGGAGGTTTGGAAGGTGTAGGAGGAAGTCTAGATCCAAGACAAGGATATGGAACTAAAGGAGAGGAATTACTAAGTTCACAAATCTTCTTAATTTTGAATTTTTGATAATATAGGAAATATTTATCTTTGTGAGGTTGGATTTGTTGAGACATGAAAGGCCAAAATAAATCAAGGTCAAAGTTCCCTCGAGTAGCTAAAGGTTGATATAGACTATGGTTAATTGTGATGATTTCTCCATCATGAGAAAATTTCAAACACTTATGGATAGGAGAGACTATAACTTTTATGGAAGTGAGCCAAGGAAGAAATATCCTAACTTGAAATTTATCAGAAGTTGAGATGACAACAAAGGTGACATCTAAAGTTTTCTTACCAACTCCTATGGGAAGAGTAATGGAACCATGGTAGGGTAGGTGAAACCATTAAATGTTTTGATCGTCACATTAGATTTATCATAGAAATCTCATTGGAATTGTCTAGTGTAAAGATGTTCTTTAGTTTTAACGTTCACCATGCAAGTAGGATCTATAAGGACTCTATGAGAAGGAAAACATAAATATTCACAACTATGTAGAAAGGACCAATAGGTTCCCTATTAGTCTCACTAGAATCAAATGTAATGCAAAGATCAAGTTTGAGTTTGGGTTTAGGTAGATGAAGAAGGAATGGACTCAATAGTATTAGTTGAATAGGAATGTAAAGGGTTGGTATAAATTTTAAAGTTTTATTAGGAAGGATAACATATTTATTTCCTTGATCGTTAACACCCTCAAAATATATAACATTTGAATCAATGAGATCTTGAACAATAGATTTCAAACAGAAATAATTTTCAATATCATGAACAGGTTTATGATGATATTGGAAAAAAACTTTGGTATAAAAGTTCTTTGTTGGTTTGTTTGGAAGTATCGATTGGCTTAATGGGAGGAAGTGTTAAGACATTGGCATTAATCAACTTCAATGTCACATTATACAAATATTTGGAAATAGGTGTAAAATTACGAGAAGGTTTAAAATAAGATGAAAAGGAGGCATACCTTTGGATGTTGTTTCCACTTGTGCATCAATGTTGTTTGATGAATTGTTGATCTTGATGAAGCCTTTTGGTTTTTGAAACTTTTGAAAAGGTTTGGATGTAGTAAAACTTATCAACCGAAGCCATTGGAGGAGTGCTCTCAAATTTACTCACTTGATGCTGATAATTATGAAGCACTACACACAATTGAGTAAAGGAAGAGAATTCATAAAGCAATATTTCATCCCTAATGTCTTTTTGTAAATTAGTAATGAAAATACTATTAATATCAACATCAAGCACAAGATAATAAATATGAGCATGTAAATGCTTAAATCTACCAATGAATTCAGTAAATTTTTCTTTGACACCTTATTTACAATGCATTAAATTAGTCAAAGAAATCCTAGGACCAATATTATTTTGAAAATGTTGGATGAAAGAATTAGCAATTTTTTGGAAGGAATCAATGGAATAAGGAGGTAAAGAACAATACCATTGCAAGGCCTTATCTTGAAATTTTCTGGTAAACATCTTAGTCATGAGCCTATCGTCATGAAAAAAGTCACTACACAATGTTTGAAAGATATTAACATGGGTCAAGGGATCACCTTTACCATTTTAATTCTCTAAGTGATTTATTTCCATGTATTGAGGGATAACAACATGAATGATATCCAAGGAAAAAAGGTCAACGATGTCACATGTAGGAATGTTGAACTTGTATTGATTCATAGAGGTAATTTTTTGTTGCAAGGATGAAATGGTTTGATAAAGGCTATTGATAACATAATCGATAGAGAGATTGGTATGAAACATGTGTGAAATGTTTGGACTATTATGAGAAATGGAAGGGACATTGGAATAGGAAAATAGAATATTATTGTATGTAGACATGGATGAATATTGTCAAACACATGGAACACTAGAAGGAGGAGGAACAATAGGATTAGGAATGCTTCCAAGAATAACATGAATAGGATGGATATTTAAAATGGATGTAGTCATGAGAGGTGGAGCATAAGTAGAAACACTAGGTAAAGAGTTAGGAATGGGGATTGATGTCTCAATTCTAATGGGAGGTTGAGTTAAACCTAGATTTTAAGCACAATCCTTAAGAGGTTTAACATTACTATAAAAAAGATGGCAAATAGTTCTTTAGAAGTTAATATTATGTTCATCATTATGAATCAACTTCCTTAAACTGGGAAGAAGGATTCTCAACCATAGTAGGAATGTCATTAGTGGGAATGTGTGTATCTTTATTATTCCTAGGAAATAAAGAGGACTCGCTATCAAAGAAACCCATAAGTCTATGACTTCTCCTAATGGGAATTCTATAGGTAGGACTCAATGTAATTGTTGATCTTGCATTTTGCAACTCAAAAAGGTAACAGGTCTTATGGGAAGTTCAAATAGTGTGGGACTAGAATGCTACCATTTAAAACAACCTCTAGGGTTGAGAATTTGGCTCTTCATGAATAGAGGGGTTTGAAAAGAGAGAATTATAAATTAAATCTAAAACTATGGCAATGTGTTAGGATATTTCACAAGTAACTCTAAACAAGTGATAATAAACTAGGCTTAATTACATAGAATTATAATGTAAACAATATCCCACAATTCAACATAGTATGTCATAATCCCTTCATTGTTCAAGTGATAACGAAATAACCAGATCCATGACACAACTTATAAATTTCATATCACTCTACGAGTGCATCTATAAAAGATACAGAGACAACATATACATTCACTAGTATTCTTATTCATCTATTCATTCTTAGTATCATCACTGACATGGAACAACTTCATATATTCAACTATCTCTAACTAGAAGAGTTTGCAACCTGATCAAAGATTAAAGGCAAACTCATAAACAAAGATCCAAGAGTAAAAAAAGATAGTTGTTTCTCAAATGACATAAACTTATATTATATTCAATATTAGTTCAAAACCCAAAAGGCTCCATAGAGGATAGTAGACCTTTCAAATTAACATAAACTTCATAGAAATAAATTTAAAAATATATATCTAAAATAAATATATATAAAAATACTATTTTCTCTGATAAAACAAATTTCTCAATTTTTGCATCATCCAACCCTTAAAATAGAGCTAATTACCCCCTTTTAAATAAATCATCTACCAACAAATACTCTACAAATCATTACGCATGCTCCAAAAGGTGCCCACAGAGAATCATCATGCCCTTGATTATTAGAGAGAAAGTTTCATTAGGCATGCTGGAAAAATAGAATAAGATCCCTCAAATACATGTCCAACAACTAACTACACACCTTTTTTCCATTGTGTCCTTTGAATGAACGATGATGACCCATTTCTGGAACTTGCAAAAGAAACATGTTGCAATGACGAGCTTTCTTGTAAGAAATTCTCCATCCTTTGTGTCAAAATTTTCATGGACGGAACACATGGCTTGCGAAAACAAAAGCCCACGGTGAAAAGAAAAACATCCTCATGCATAGAGAGTGGTCTATTTCCCGACTTTAAAAATAAGGAAACCTTGAGTCTAATAATACCACTGTGGGAACTCAATTTTTTTGTATAATGTACATAATTGGTGACTCATGGGAGATCTTTCCTACAAGATTCAAACCCAAAATCTCTAGTACCTACAAAAAGGAGGAGGGGAAAAATATAATGAATCTCATAGCATCAACAAAGTTGACTACAAGGATCCCACCCTTCATCATATGGAAAAAAATAGAGCTTAAAATCCTGAAAAGAATATCATATGGAAAACAATGGAGCTTAAAATTTTGAAAAGCATTGTAAAGTACGATCTTCTCTCAGAATGAGAAACCAAAAAAACTAGTCTTTTCCGCATCTAAGTTGAAATAGAGATAGGCTGGAGGATCCAAAATTAGCTCAACCTAAAAATCCTCTGGATTATGTCTTAGATTTTTCTCATAAGATTGATCCTATCATTTTATTTCAATTGACTTCTTGATCTATTCTTCTCCTAGCAATGGTCCATCGAGCTTAAAAGGTGGAGGCAAACCAGCCTGAATAAAGCATCGATCTATGTTTTATTTTGTGCTATAGAGGTCTCCATTATTCTAAGGCACTCTCTAGTATGCATAATTTATTCTCCACATTTGATAAACTCTCCAGCTTGTATTGTAGCCAACCTCTGATCAGTGATTCCAGCTAATGATAACGTGATGTCATCTGTCATGTACAACTTTTCAATTAGGTTTTTCGCTTCTGTAATTTTAGAAGCAATTGTTTGTTGGGTTGTATCCATAGCATTTTCCACCTCAATGCCTAATCTCATAGCATCTGCAATGAATTTGAACACTGACATTTTACCCAATATAGATGCTTTGATCCTATCCCAGAAGGATACATATTTGTTGCACTAATGTATCATAACTCACTAAGGTAGTGGTTATTGTAGGAACCTACAGTTGTTAAATTTGGCTATCTTTTTCCTTTATCATCTCTCTGAGCTGGACCATCTATGCTTTCACATTCAATAGTTCCTATTGGCGTTCCACCAACTCATTTTCTCTTTCTCACAAGGAATCCATTGTTATCTAACAATTCCCTTGTTCTGGCTCTTGTGCGATCCCGATATTCTGGAGTTCAACCTAAAATTAGACTTCTTTACTCCCCAAATCGCTCTTAGACTATTTTTTTGAGTTATACTTGAGACTAGCTCATTATCCTTTTGGGTTAATTGCTTTGACCTTTCCTGCAAATATTTCTTAAATATTTCTTGATTTTGGATTTTAAAAAGGCGATGAGGAAAATATTTATTTTCTCTTTCTTCTCTTTGTTCTTTGTCCTATAATCCTTTAGTGACATCCTCTAGAGAATTCTTTAGAGGAGCCACCTCCTACTCTCTAATTTAAAGGCTCTGTGTCAAGTCACTTTTCTCTCTATTAGCTGCTACCCTGAGCTTATCTAGCTTGGCATGTGCTTTAGCTATCCTAGCTCTTTCCTGTTCTAACTCTTTGGAAGTATTCTCTTGCAAGTCCTTTTGGAGTATGGCATAATCTATTGAATTATAATCTGTTGAGTGTTTCTTAGCTAAATAATTCAAGCCATAAAGTAGCATTTGAGAATAAGAAGGCAAAGATCTTCAATGAATCATGAAGATTGATTGGTACCGGTGAACAGACAAAATGTAACTTATTTTATCTGAATGATACTAACACCACTTTCTTAATGACTAGAACCGAAGACATATGGATGTGGCACAAAATATTGCGTCATGTGAATTTTGAAAACATGATGAAAATAAGCAGAAGGAGAAATGTAAGAGGCTTACTGATGATGTCAAAGTCCGACAACATCATGTGCAAAAATTGTCAAAAAGGTAAGATGACAAAGTCTAGTTTCAAAAGTAAAACCCATACATCTGATGATATTCTAGAATTAGTCCATACTGATCTATGTGGACCAATGAGGATAAAGAGTTATTATGGAGAAAGATACTTTATTCTCTTTGTTGATGATTACTCTAGAATGATGATAGTGATTTTTCTAAAAGATAAATCTGAAGCATTCAAGATGTTTAAATTGTATAAGGCTATGGTAGAGAAACAAAGTGGTAAGGATTTGAAATGCTTGAGATCAGATAGAGGAGGAGATTTTATATCAGATGAATTCACTAATTTTTGCAATGAGCATGGTATAAAAAGACAGGTTTCTGCACCAAGAACACCACAGCAAAATGGGATTGCTAACAGAAGGAATAGATCCATAGTTGATTGTGCTAGAACACTGATGATAGAGAAAGGCATCACCCCAATCTTCTGGAGGGAAGATGTCAGTATTGTTGTCTACACATTAAACAGAGTACAATTGAAGGACACAAAGAAGACACCCTATGAGCTATGG
This sequence comes from Thuja plicata, assembly GCA_018584345.1. Lineage (NCBI taxonomy): Eukaryota > Viridiplantae > Streptophyta > Pinopsida > Cupressales > Cupressaceae > Thuja > Thuja plicata. The sequence continues at coordinate 553,579 of MU227252.1, read as the reverse complement.
TATGGTAAAACACCTAATGTAAGTTACTTCAAAATCTTTGGTAGTCAATGTTATATCTTAAAGGATGATAGAAATGGAAAGCTTGATGCCAAGAGTGATGAAGGTATCTTTCTAGGGTATTCCACCCAAAGCAAGGCTTATAAATGTCTTATTAAGGCTTCTAACAAAATTGTTGAAAGTGTAAATGTGAAGATAGATGAATTTGCAGAAAAGAATGAGCTGGAAAGCACAAAAGAACCAGAGGACTACAACAATTTTTTATACTATGAAGAACCTAACACTCTTCTCGAGCAATAGAGCTTAATTCCAGAGCAACAGAATGTTGTAACCGACGGTCAGGCTGCAAATACCAACAGTCAGGATAATAATCAAAATAATGTACAGAGTGATGAAGAACAAAATGAAGGAAAAAATGATGATCAATATGATAGACAAAGAGTTGAACCAGTTCTTTCCAGATATGTAAGAAGGAACCATCCAGAGATCCAGATCATAGGAGACAAGAAAGCTGGTACAAGAATAACAAGTAAGTCTCTAAACACAAGCTGTTTAATTTTTGAGTTTGAACCAAAATCTGTCAAATCTGCACTTGATAATGAAGAATGGATAAGTACTATGAATGATGAGATTGAGCAGATTGAGAAAAATAAGAATGGTCACTTGTACCAAGACCAGATGAGAAGAATGTCATCGGTACTAAATAGATATTCAGGAACAAGCTGAATGAGAATGGAGAAGTCACAAGAAACAAAGCAAGACTAGTATGCAAGGGGTATGCACAAGAGGAAGGTATTGACTATGGAGATAAATTTGCACCCGTTTCTAAGATAGAATGTGAAAGAATACTACTTGCTTATGTTGCATTCAAAGGATTCAAGGTATACCAGATGGATGTCAAGTCAGCATTCCTAAATGGAATACTTGAAGAAGAGGTATACATTAAGCAACCAAAAGGGTTTGTATATCCAAACAAGAGAAACATGGTATGTAGACTTCATAAAGGCTTCTATGGATTGAAACAAGCTCCTAGAGCCTGGTATGAACGAATTCATTCCTATCTTATAAGTATTGGATTTGTAAGGACTAGTGAAAACAATAATCTTTATTTGAAGGAAGATACTGATGCTAACACTTTGATTGCTGAAATTTTTGTTGATGACATCATATTTGGAGGCAATGATATTCTATGCAAATCATTCTCTAATGAGATGAGCAAAGAGTTTGAGATGTCTATGTTTGGAGAGATCAAGTACTTTCTTGGTCTACAGATCATGCAACAATGTGAAAGTATTTTTATTACACAATCCAAATGCATTAAAGAGGTCCTGAAAATATTCAAGATGGAAGATTCCAAACCAGTTGGAACACCGATGGCTATTGGATGTAAGTTGACAAAGGAGGACAAGACACCAGAGGTAAATCAGACTTTGTATAGATCAATGATTGGAAAACTCATGTATGTTGTACACACTATACTAGATATTGCACATGCAATAGGAATAGTTGCAAGATTTTTTGCTAATCCCAAAGAATCACATATGACTGTTGTGAAAAGAATTTTGAGATATCTAAAGAATACCGAGGAGTATGGCTTATGGTATAGAAGAGAAGGAAAATTTGAACTTAAGGTGTTTACCGATGCTGATTGGGATAGAAATCTTGAAGACCGGAAGAGCACAACTGGAGGAGCATTCTTTATGGGTGACAGACTTGTCACATGGATTAGCAAAAAGGAAGGATGCATCTCTCAATCTACTGCAAAAACAGAGTATGTTGCTGCTGCTGCAAATTTCTCAAATATTGCATAGATCAAATAGTTACTGGAAGGTATGCATATGAAGATCCTAGAACCAGTAATTATCTATTGTGATAACACCAGTGCGATAAACATTTCCAAGAATCAGTCATGCATGATAAGAATAAACACATTGCCATCAAGTATCATTATTTGAGAGAACAAGTTCAAGCAAAGGAGGTGACACTTGAGTATGTGCAATCCAAAGAACAATTAGTTGATATCTTCACCAAGCCATTGCCCAAGGATACATTTGAATACTTGAGAAAGAGACTAGGGGTCAAACCCTTGTCTACCAGTCAGTAAAATGACTAGAAGGCTGCATCAGCCTATAGATTATCAGAATATTATTAATGTTGATGCAAGCAAAGAGATGAACCTCAAGGCTACATCTATATATAGATAGGTATATATCATCACCGAGCACCATAGAATATTGTTGTATTGTTGATGGATAAGGGAAATTCAAGGAATATATTATGGATGGAGAGAAATGATTGTTTGACATTAATGTCAGATATTTGTAAGATATTTGTTTTGCATTGTTGTCAAAGGGAGAGAGATTATCCATATTATCACATTCTTCAGAAAAGGGAGAGAGATTATCCATTATCACATTACTCCAATAGGGAGAGATTATATCCTTAGGGAGAGAAATTGTATGGAAAGATTATACAAAGGAAGAATTGCTGACAAGAGAAAAAGACATCAAAAGAGAAGAACAGACAAGGGAGAAAAATTGACACAAGGAGAGAACACAACACATCAGAAGATAAAGAGCTGCAAGAATCAAATCTAAGCTAAAATAGAGCTTACCGATGGTCAGAGATTTATCGGTTAACAGAACAAAAAGATTAGTAGTTTGATGAATCTCAACTTTTGTATTTCATATTGTATTAGAAATAGTATAGTGTGATAATATAGTATATTGCCGTCAATGCCAAAGGGAGAGATTGATGACATGTAACTGATTGAATGTTTGATAATGTTAAGTTGAAGATAATATGGGGCATTAAATCAGTTAATGTACTATATTTTCATTGATTTCAACTTGATATCATCTGTACAGTCATGTACATAATGCCAAAGACTTCAGAGAACCAAAGTTATGCTTTCAACAATGCATAAAAGTCAAGCATTCACTAAGTGACAAACAACACCGACGGAGTGCACACCATCAGACAGAGCAAAGAAGAATAGTCACAGTGATACCTGACGATCAGAAGAATAGTGTTTCCCAATGAAGAAAAACCACAAAATTCCCAACGAGCAAAGTCAAAAGGTTTCCCGACGAGCTAAAGACTCAAAATGCCCGACGACCAAAGATACAGAGTTTCCCGATGAGTAAAATTCCAACGATGCCCAATGGACAGAGATCATGAAGCTAAATGGAGTCTCACCAATGAATCAGTTAGTTTTCACCGATGACTAACTGCAGTGGTGACTGACAGAACAGAGAGATCAAAAAATGACAAAATATCTAGTTGGCAGAGCTAAATATAAACTTAACTGGTTGTCTACTTTGTTTTATTCGACCAGAGATAAGTGATTGATTTAAAGATGATTTGTAAATTTGGCAAGAAGATATCTACGAGACAAATCAAGATTTATGCTTTAAATCTAATTGGCTGGATTGTTTATCATGCCCAGAATCAAGAACCAAGAAATAATGAATATTATGTCTATATAAGAGACAATCTTAATTCATTTACGAATGGGATTAAGGGGAGTGAATAGAAAGAGGATGCTAAAGAGAAACTAATGAAGAACAACTTCATGGAGTGTTGATCAAACAAGCTAAAGGAAGAGCTAAGGAATTCTGCAGACACCGACGAACAGTGAGCACAACATCACAGAGAAGAAAGTGTGGAGCACAAGGATTGAATTGATACATTGGTCAGAGAGGTAATGTACTTAAATAGATCAGAAAATCTGTAATTCAAGTTGCAATATGAATAGATCATAGTGTTTTAGTTTAACCATTCAAGCATCAAGTCTCTTAATCTAGCAGGACTTAACAGTCTTCTATATGTTGAGGTACATCTCAAGGAGTTCCAAAAAGGTTGATTCATGAAAGTAGCATTGGACTTGCCTGATACCTATTGACATTCTAAGAAGGATTCTGATTCAAGGTTGGTAGCAATAGATGCCCGATACTAAGTGACAAACTCTATGTATAAAATCCTCTAACAAGGTCGCACTTAACAGTGTGTTTTTAACCTTTAACAGGGTTGGCTCCTAACAGGGCTCACTTCAAAAGAGTGAATATTTGGGGTATCGGTCCCAGTGGTTTTTCCCTTAACAGGGTTTTCATGTTAAAATTCATGTGTTATGTGTATATGATTCATTTCTTTACTGTTTTGCATCTTACATAGCTAACTCTGGATTGATCGTATACTCCACTTATTTACTGAGTTTTGGTAAATAGATATACTGCTCATCGGTAATCAAGAAAGAATAAGGATTGACAAAGAAAATTGACAGACAGTTAATCATTATTAGTATTTCATGGCATGCATCTTGTAGGGACATAATAATTTGAGATTTATTGATTGGTGGTTAAGTTTGAAGGATAAATTTGAGGCCACTGATTCACCCCCCCGCCCCTCTAAGTTATTACTAATAGATTTAAGCATTTGTATGCTCAGATTTCTTATCATGTTCCTGATATTGATATTCAACATATGTTTATTTCAAATTTACAAAAGGATATTAGAGATAAGATTCTGCTTACTGAATTTACCTCTTTTCAACAACTTTATGCAGCACTTCATCATTATCAATTACAAGTGAGTCAATTTGAGAGAAACTCTCTAATGGCTCCTATTCCAATTGATAAGAGTGACACTGCTCCTAATCCTAATAAGTTTCAGAAACCTAACAACTATATTAAGATTAATAAATAGACAAATACGGTTGTTGATCAAGTTGTTGTTGCATCCCACAATGCCACTTCTGCATCCACTACTTTTTGTATGAATCATATGTTTACTCCTCTATCTGAATCTTTACATTCTATTTTGAGTAGGTTGTTAAGTGCTAATATGATTACCTTGCCTCCTATTCGACCTCTTCTCCCTACCATGATAGCTTTAAAATCCTTTGATTCTAAATCTTTTTGCCAATACCATCGCCAGAATGGCCATGATACTGAAAAATGTTATTCTCTAAAGCATAAAGTTCAAGACTTAATCGATTCTAATACTTTGTCTATTGATAATTTTGATGGTAATGGGAACAAATTTGTCTCTCCTCCTAATCAAAACCTTCAAATATATACGAATCCTTTACCTACACATGATACTAATACCATTGCTCAATCATCTTCTGTGGATATTGTTTACGATTCAAAGATGGATGATCTTAATCACATTGTTAATCATGTGGAGTGTATTGTTTCCTCTCAACCTACTATTAAAGATCCTTCGCCTCCACATCAACTTCAAGTTCCACCTAAACCTAAGAAACAAACTAAGGATAAACAACCTCGAGAACTTTCAATTACCTTTGATGATTCTGAGACTATTAAGGCTCTCGATGGTCCCCTTTATATTTATGCTAGGATTGCAAAGATACATATGCGTGGTTGTCTTATTGATCCCACGTCTTTAATAAATGTTATTACTAAGGAAAACATTTTTATGAAAAACCTACAACATGACTATTATGATCCATCGAATGCATGGATCCAAACTTGCAATGCATGGATCCAAACTTGCAATGGTTTTCTCTATCCTACACTTGGTTCTATTAACTTGCCTATTGAACTTTGTGGCAAATTTGTAGATACTACCTTCATTGTCGTACCTACTTCTGATCAATTTCAAGTCAAATTTTGTTTGCCTTGGATAACTTCTATGCATGCTATTACTTCTCCTCTTCATAAATGTCTTAAGTTCATTCATAATGGAGTAGTTAAAATGATTAATCATAGTTTGTATCGACCTTCTAGGCCTAGAGATTGTGCTACTCTTGATTTATTTTGGCCTTCATTACCTAATTCATGTCCTCCTCACCCTGACAACCTTTTTCGTTCATATCAAGCCTATAAACATTGCAAGATAGTTGAGTTAAGCATGCCTTGGATAGATCTTAATCGTGGTCTTTTGCCCACTCCTTCTATACCTCCTTTATCCATTACTGCTAGCTCTATTACTCAACTTCCCAGTGTCGCTTCTCAGCCTACTGCAAATCTTACCAATCCTCCTATAGAACATGTGAAGGAACCAGTTGTTATTCCTCCTAGTTCTCCACATATTTCAAACAAAGTAAAACGTAACAAATCTGCTAATGAACATCATAAGAAGCATGGAGCTAATGCTAGGGCCCATGCTTCTATTCTTCGAAATTCTTTATCTTCTTTTGACCAACCTATGCTTGATGTGTTGGAAGAATTTAATATTCATAATGATGTTAAGATGAATAAGTGTGATGATCCTATTCGCATCTTAGATCCCATTTTAATTAATCTTGATGAGGAGGATACTCTTGATGATCCTATTGATCTTAGTGATGAATATGAGACCATTGATCTTGATACTGATTTGCCTCATCTGCTTTCAACTCAATTGATAATTACACCTATTATTGAGCAACATGATTCTCAAGAGGATCCTTGTTTGGAACTGGCTATTATTCCTACTGTATTGGATATAGTCCCTCTTGTGAGTTTCTCACCTTTCCTATATGATATAAACTGAGATGGGGAGAGTATGCGATGCACCTTATTGGCTTATCCTTCATGGTAGCCCTTTTTGTGTTTGCATGATGTACTACGCTTCTCCCGTAATGTGTTTGCTAAATGTTTGTTAGAATCTTTTATACGACCCTTGTTACTTTGTTGGTGCAAGGTGATAAAGGAATCAAACCTGTTGTATAATTCATCTATATGTATATTTACTCTTCTATATATAGTTTTCATGTAATGTTGTACTTGTGTTATTGTTCATAAATGTTTCCTTGTGTAGTCCACTTGGATCTACGACATGGTAGCACTGATTCTTTTTGGTCTCCATGTTGTGGTCCGAAAAGACTCTTCTTCGTAACTCTTGAGTTTTCTTTCCTCCATTGTGATTGTAGTTCTACTTTATTTGGGGAATGATGTTAATTCATTTGCAATAATATCATATATATATATATATATATATATACACATGTTATCTTATGATCATACTAACCCCACAGTAGGTAGATCCCTTCTGTGTTTTTTGTATGTTTATGTGGTATTTCCCTTGATTTGTCTTCATTTGGGGGCATCTTGTAGTGGAAACTTAATTAGTAGAGTTGTTTATGTTTCTGTAAAAAAGCCATTGCTCATGTTAAAGTGTTAGCAATGACTTAAACATGGGGGCATATGCTCTACTCACTTTTTTCACACACGCACATTCAAAATAGTTTCAAAACTTAAAAAAATTTCCCTTTATGGATTAAAAACTAATCCTTAAAGCATGGATATTTTACTTTATAGGATCTCTTGATCCCTCCAGTTTCAATTTACACAGATCTCTTGATCCCTCAAGTTTCAATTTACAATGTTTTGATCCCTTAAGGTCAGAATGTGTCCTTAAGAATGGATCTCCCTAATGGGTTGACTAGTGAGTAGCCACATTCACTAGGCGGTTCAACTCCACCTTTCCAGTTGCACTGTTTCCTTGTGTGGTTCACAATGGGACATAAGTTCTCATTGGGCAAGGTAACCACGCCCTCTCTCTCTTTCTCCTTAACTGGTGATGTATCTCTTATCATGATCTTAGGATTGATAAATACTTAAGTCCCTTGGGGGCTTGAGGATTCCTTTGTCCCTTTTGATTTTAATAAGATTATATGTTCTTCATGATCTCCTTTACCAAGAGTTTGCAATGAGTCCATACTCTTGCTAAAGTGGGAGCTAAATGTATAGTCAGAAAATGGAATCACTTCCATTGTATACTGGTTTAGCCTTCTGAGTAAGTGGTTTGGGGTCATGTCAAGCGCCTTGAATGGGTCCCTGACTTGGATCTGGCTTTTTCCCCCTGTTCTGCCCCATTTCCACTTTTTCCAGCCTATTTCTGACTCCAGACTAAAAAAATGGGAATTTGACCTCAAGGTCAAGGTCAACCTTTTTGGTTCAAAGTTGACCTCAACCTTGACCTAGGTCACAATCGACCTTTTTCAGGCCCAGGGTTCAAATTCTAGAATTTCAGGGTTTCCAGATGTCGGGCTTTGGAAAATGTTAATTCCTGCTTCTGGGTCAGCTGTTTTGGTCTTTGAAACAAAAAATATTAAATTATATTTAATATAGGTCCTCTTCTAGGGGTATGGGTCTAATTGAAATTTAATTCTCCTCTGTAGGTCTCTCTAAAGATTGTGCCCTAGTTTCATATAAAAGGAAGCTTTCTCCTCTCATTTTCTCAAACAATCGAAGACTTGATAACCATCAACTAAGTAAAAGTTAAGGAGAAAGATTTGAATAAAGCCAAGTAGCTATTGAAGAAATAATCTATCCTCAAGCATTAAATTATTCAAGCACTTCTCAAGCCCTCATTTCATCAAGGAGATCCATTGGTGGCCATTGAAGGATTCAAGCTCCATGGAGCTCTCTTGTTGAAGATTTCTCCATCCACATTCCTCCAAACCTCTTCCTATTCAAAGATCCATTCAAGATTGGTGTTGAAGATTTACAAGAATTTTATTTGAGACATCCTACATCCTACATTCTACATTCTACATCCATTTGGTGCATGCATACTTGTGGATCCACATATTCGAATCCGCTACAAGGGCTTCTACAAGCAAGGTGAATTTGTTCATTTACTTTGTTTTACTTATGCAATTTCAATTATACTTTGAGGTTAATTCCAAAACTGGGGTTTGACCAAGGCAAACCCCTCCCCCCCAACAAACAATCTATTTTTCTTGTAGGTATAGGTTTGGAATAGAATATCAAAGTGCAGATTCAGATACCTTTTTTAGCAAACTCTCGAGATCTGAAAATAGATTTCATGTTGGAGACTTTTTAGGTCGATTATGCCCTAGGTCAGAATCAGAAATTCAGGGTCAATGGTGACATTGACTTGAGGGTACAACCAGAATTGTGTCAAAATAGAAAAATATTTTTGGGTTTTGTTCATCTTTGCATTTCTATTCCAGATCCAGCCTTAGATTTTCCAAAAATTGGGTGCAGACCCCCGAAAACAGCATTCTTTAGATCTGCAACATTTCAAGGTTAGTACTTTTCTCCTATCCATTTCAATTAAAGTCATTAATCTTTCTAAATCTATACCACATTCAAATAAATAAATGGGTATTTAAGATCTTCCTCTTTGCTCTTATTTCCAAATGATTGATTCATTTATGCATTGATCCTTCCTTGTGGGTTAATCAATTTGGATCCTTCATTTGTATATCTAAGGATAAAAGGAGAGCATCTTATTTATCCCCTACCTTTCAAATACATTCTATTTCATATACAAATATTCTTTAAATGTAAGATAACATAATATCATAATTTAAATGTAATATTTCTTATATCTTGCAATAATAAAGGTGAATAAGCTTGTTTGTGGAATCAAATGTGTTGGTGGAACATTGGAAGAAGATGAAAAATTTTCTAAGGTACTTAGATCCTTGCCTCCTACTTACAATCATAAGGTTGCTACTATTGAAGAAATCTAGACCATGACACCAGTAACAAGAGACACATTGGTTGGTAATTTATTTACCTTGAGATGAGAGAATTTGGTGATAGCCTTCCTAAAGATGAATCTGCATTTAAAGCTACTATTTCTAAGGATAAGCAAATATATGACCTTGGATAAAGTTCATCAAAGTATGTATCTAGATATGCTAAGGAATGGGAAGAGATTAAAGAAGAGGAGAGAAATCTTGAAGAACTTGAAGCCCTAATTGCCAAGATACTAAGGGATTTAGTAAGTATCAAGGAAAGTTACCTTTGAAATGTTTTTCATGTAAAAATATTGGTCATTTTGCTTCAAGGTGTCCAGATATAGAGTCTAAGTACAAACCTGGAAAGTTCCAACCTAAATATTAGAATAAGTTCCTTCTGATGTATTATGTACTTCATTAGAACTATATTGGCATGATAGAGATGTTATCAGTCAGTTCATGGTTAGTGGATTATAGTCCAGAATGAAGTGTTTCCCATCTACTTTTTGTAAGATAGTGAGCCTTCCTTTGGGTTGTAGCCCTTGTTGTATTTAAGAAGTGAGCTCTAGACAGTGTGCTTGAATGCATGTGCATTCCCCTTGTAATACTCCTAATAGGGTAAAGTTCTTTTAACAGAGTATATCATCTTATGGGTTTGATCCCCATCATGGTTTTTCCCTTAACCGGGTTTCCACGTCAAAAATATTGGTTTTATGTATTGTGATTTTATTTTAAAGTTCATCATTCATATCAATGATTTAAAGTTTAAAAGATGATTGAGGATTTAAGTTTTGGGATACAACTAATTCAACCCCTCCCCCCTCTCAGTTGTGTGTGTTGCATTTCTTCTAACATTAAGAAAATAACAAACATACACATAAATTGTAAACCATTTTAAGAGTAAAGCAATACCAATGAATATTTGAAGAAAAATCTATGAAAATTAAGTTGTTGACTATTATTTAGCATTGTAATGTGAACAAGTGGTAAGAGAAAGATGAGGAAAGGCTTTGAATTTGTAACATAGAATAATGTGGCTAGATGGACAACAAGGGGTTCTAGAATTGTTTCCTAATAGAACACCTAACCAATCCTTGGTTACATTCGAAGAAAGATGATCCACTAGACCCAAGTAAGACTTGAAAGTGCTAAGCAGATGTAATGATCCTTCATTGTGTAAGTTGTGTGGGATTGATTAGGGAGGTATGAATGGATGATGCAGGATAGAAGACTAGATAAGCTGAAAAGATAAGTTTCAAGATACACAGATTGACAGAAACCATACAAATCAGTACAAATAATAAAAGTGAGATCTAGAGGATGTAACTAACTTGCAAAATCAATTTGAAATAGATCTAGGGGTTCTAGGTTTCCTGCGCTAACTTGTTCCTGGGACTAGGTCACCTGGTGTGTGATGAAAATGTGTCACACTTCTATGAATCATTCCATTCAAGGTTTCTCAAGAATGAGGCCTCAAATATTGACTCATATCTCTCTAGTCATGGAGTGCAAAGGTTTTGTAATGGAGGCCCTCATATTGACCTAGTTGTGCCCATGCAAGTACACCATGAAATGAGAGATTCAATGCATGAAAATGACAACTATTCTATATGATAACAATGCATAAAATGAAATTAATCTAAATGATGACAATGCAAGATTATTCTATGAAAGAAAATATGAATTTAATTTAAAATGCAAATGCAAAGTAATCTAAATAGATTGTCATGAATGCATGAGAGAAGAAGACAAGAAGATAGAACTTGCAATATCCAAGCTCAAGTGCTCAAATTCTCTTCCAAAGTTGGTCTCCAAACCTGCAGCATAACAATAAAAACCTGGGATGTTCAAATGAGAAGGAGAGGCTTCCTTATAAAGAATAATGGACGGTGAAGATTAAGAGGCTTTTAAAGCAATGGTGGAGATTAAATCTTGGTTGATCCATGTGCTTTAAATCTTCAAGAGGCAAAATCAAAGGCTGTGATTAAGAGGCGAAAAATCCCACCACTCAGGAAAGTGTGGAGAAAAAGGAATTTTTATTTAATTTTATTTGATTTATTTCCTTTTTTCATCAAAAAGGATCTTTAAGTGGGGATTTTATTTATTTAATTAAAAGATGGGTTTTTAATTAAATAAGATAATATTATTTAATTAAAAGAGGGATTTTAAAACAAGATAAAATGATTTAATGAAAAGAAAGATTTTTAATTAAATAAGATTATTTTATTTCTTTTAATTAAATAAGATAATATTATTTAATTAAAAGGTGGATTTTAAAACAAGATAAAATTATTTAATTAAAAGAAAAAAAAATTTTTAATTAAATAAGATTATTTTATTTCTTTTTGTATTATATATAAGTTGATAAAAAAGATACAAAGAACCACGAAGGAGTATCAAAAGTTACAAGAGGCAAAGCCTCCACAAGAGAGTATCAGAGAAACATAGCCAAGAACGAGAGTCTGAAAAAGAGATAAGAAAGATTAATGCAGTATATCTTTATGAGTGTCCACCCAAGCAGTCCAGCCCAGGCTACCTTCCATCCAAACAACATTTTTCTAATTCTAAATTTGGTTGAGCATGAGGATCATGTTGCCATTGGTGTTCTTGCTGGAGCTTCTAACTTCTTTGTTGAGTTTCTTGATGGTTTGTTCGAAAAGATAGATGTTGTCCATATGCCTTCTCCACAAGCGGGCGTCCTTGAGTTCATGAACGAAAAATGTGGCATGACCAGTATTGAGCAACCTTTTGAATTTGTCTTTATCAACCTTCATCGTAATATGAACCTGCGAAAAAAATTTAAAATGTATGAGACTTCGAAAAGACTCAGTAAGGACCCTGGGAGTGTTTTTAAATCTCTCCTCGTTCCTACATTTCCAGATCTACCATAAGATGTTAGAAGAAAGAATGTTCCAAAAAAGATTAGTGTCTTTTTTAATCCCATCAATATGACCAGTAATGATTTCAAAGATATTATACTTGGTAGGAAAAGAGATACCAAACATGAGCCAAACCTCTTTAGCAAAACCGCAGTCAAAGAAGATATGCCTCCCCATTTCCAGGGTTCTACATATATTACAATATTACATCTCAGTAGAGTTCTTTCTGAAAGGAAGTCTATCCAAAATAAGCAACCATTTAAAACATTTGATCTTAGGATAAATCATACTTTTCCAAAGTTTATCAAAGAGCTTCTTCCAATTGGGGATATCAAGATCAGTGTACCCGACTTTGTTGACATGGCTGATGATGGAATCATTATAATCAATAATAGAGTATATTATTTTGGCTTTAAGCTTGGTTATAATGGTTCCATCAGGCCATTTGATATTAAGAAACCTATCAGAGTCAACATGGCAGAGAGGGGATGTCTTTGCAAGCTTTGACGAGCATATTATAGGTTTTCGTTTGGGATGAGGGAATGTTAAATTTGTTCTTCAGCTCATTCCACAGCATGAGATTATCATTATCAAGGATATCGGCAAATTGAGAGATGCCCAAGGTGGACCAATGCTTGGCAGAGCAACCTTGGGAGAGGGCTAAAGGCGTACCAGCCAACTACAGATTCCACCAAATGGATCTTTCACCAAAGATCTGCTTGTCATCATAAAACTCATTATTAGTGATATACGGTCAAACATGGTTCCAAGCTTTCTAGATAGATTTGAAAACATCAGAACCTTGAACCACAATGGTGAAGTTGCCACAAATTAAATCACAAAAGGGTAAGTTCTTCCAGAACTTAGAATTCTTGGAGTGACCCCTTTCAATATTATTTCTAATCAGGAATTTCCACGACTCATCCCCATCTAAAGCGTGAAAGATCCATTTGGAGGCTAGAGCTAAGCCACTATTTTTTAAGTCCTTTAGCCCAAGACCCCCAAGGAGCTTGTCAACGTGACACCATTCCCACTTGACAGCATGAAGCTTCTTATTCCCTTTAGCATTAGACCAGAGGTAATTCTTGATGGCCTTTTGAATTTCAAGGATTTGATAATTGTTAAACATCCTGGCTTAGGCATAGTAAATATTGTAGGAAGATAGGATTTTTTGACAGACCTGAACTCTGCCAGCAAGGGATAAGGAGAGGTTATGCTATTTGTTAAGCTTTTTGACAATCTTCTCTTTAACCCAGAGCCACATATCTTTAAGGGAAGGATCCAAGGAGAAAGGAATACCAAGATACCTCATAATATTGTTAGGGCCTCCCCATTGAAAAGTATAATTCTTAAACCAATCTGGCGGTTGATCTTTCCATCCAAGGAAAATGGATTTAGCCTGAGCAAGCCGAGCACCAGAGATATCATAGAAAAAATTGAGTTTCTTAATTAAAGCAGCAAAGTTGTCTTCCGTAGCTTCATGGAAGATCGTCGTGTCATCAGCAAATTCACAATTGATAAGACTAGTGTCATTAGGGAGAGTAATACCTTTAACCACTGGGGATAAGGAGTTATCCCTGAGAATGTAACCAAGAGCATTAGAGGCAATGACAAAAAGGGTAGGGGCCAAGGGACATCCCTATCTGATGGAGCGGCCTAAAGGGAAGGGTTTAGAGAGAGAGCCATTGATATCAAATTGGTCATAGGAATCTTTAAGTAACATCTTGACAGAGCTACAAAAGAAGGGAGGGAAGCCAAAAGCTTCCAACATTATAGTAACAAAATTCCACTCAACCTTGTCACAAGCCTTTTCAAAATCCAATAAAAACATAGCTGAGTTATGTTGGGAGTGCTTAGCCCAATTAACGGCCTCCCAGCTGGTAATCAAGTTCTCAAGGATATACCTATCTTTTATGAATCTAGTTTGGGTAGAACCCACAAACTTGGAGAGGATGGTTTCAAGTCTGAGAGCCAATATCTTAGCAAAGATTTTGTAAGAAACATTAAGCAAAGTGATAGGTCTCCAATTCTTGATTAAGGTCTTATCTCCATCTTTAGGAATTAATTTGATGATACCAGTATTAATGGATCTGCCCAAGGATCCAGAGCTAAGAGCTTCATTATAGATTTCAAGAAGGTCTTTACAAATCCACTTTATGTTAGCTTTGTAGAATTCAACCGACAGACCGTCAGGGCCAGGCGTCTTGTCATTCTTAAGAGAGTTTATAGCTTTTTCAATCTCGTCCAGGGAGATATTATTATTAAGCAAGGAGGTATCCATGTCAGATAATCTCCTAGAGATAAGGGATCTACATTGGTCTCTAAGTAATCTAGCTTCCATGGTGTCTTCAGAAGCAAACAAATTTTTATAGAAATCAGCAAAGGCTTAAATTTAATGCTCTAAACATCAGAAATCTCCTGATTATCAATAACCACTTTATCTATAGACTCATTGACATGCTTTTGTTTAATGAGGTTGAAAAATAATTTGGAGCCCCTGTCACCATACTGGAGCCAGTGAGCTCTAGACCGAATTTGTGCACCCTTTATTTGGCGTTGTTGATGCTGCCTAAGAGTTTCCTTAGCGCTAGCAACTTGATGGACAAGCAGGGGATCATTCGGGTCAGCTTTAATGCAGGCTTCAGCACTGTTAAGGTTAGAAATAAGTTTCTTCTCATAAAATCTAAAATCCTTGGCTTTATTTTGACCAACAGTCCTTAAAAGATTTTGCCAAGCAAGGATGTCCATGCTCCACCTCTCAGAATGAGAGATGTTAGGATACTGGGTTCTGTTGAGACATCTGATAATGCTAATAGTCGCAAGGATATCATCATCTTCCAGAAGGCTGGTGTTAAGAATGAACTTAGGGTTGATAATCCTACTAAGGGTAGGGGTTCCTCTAAATCTAGTGGAGATAGAGATAGGGTGATGGTCAGAAAGGGTGGTGGGAGAAACCAGAACTAAATTCCCGCTAGCATCCGGGGCAACAGAGAAAAAATTCTTATTGAGATAAAAATGATCCAATCTAGAGTAAATCCTGGATGATCCTTTTTGTGAGTTACACCAGGTGCACCAAATTCCTGGGTTAGAATCTTTATTGCCAGTCAAAGGGTCGAAAAGAAGCTTATCCTTCTTCAGCTTATTCCAATGGTAATTCTCAAAATCTTTCCAAGCAAGGGGAGACCACCCAATTTGTCTTCCCGATGCTCGATCATATTGAAGTCACCTCCCATCAGCCAAGGGATATTAGGGAGAGAGGCTAACCAAGACCAAAGGGAGGCTCTTTCCTTGTAGTCATTAGAGGCATACACGGAATAGATGCCAAAAACCAAGTTATTGTAGCTTAGCGTAATCCATATAGCTCTATTACAAGGGGAGATGCCACTGCTAGTGATATAAGGATCCCATTTAGGGTTAACCAGAATGGCAACACCCCCTCTTCCCTACGGATGATTAGTGACAAATTTGGTAGCATTTGACCATAGAAAATTAAGGTTGGATTCAAGGGTGAATCCAGTAGTTTTAATTTCTTGCAGCATAATAATATCAGTGGATTTATAATTATTAAGAAAATGCTTAATCAAAAATTTCCTGTCGGGACATTCCAGGCCCCTTATATTCCACGAAATGCAGTTCATGAGGAACTATTAATGGAAGAGGACGCATTAGGGCCAAAAGATTCCAATAAGGGAGTATCTCCCATTGAAACCAAGTTGCCATGTTTCTTAGTAGCAGAGTTTTTGTTCTTTGAGCCCAAAGGTCTCCCTCTCCTTCTAGCCGTGAGGAGGTCATCTTTAAGATCAAAATTTTCATTATCAGATAAGGTTGGCGAGACAGGGTCAAGATCCACAGTGGGGTTGGAATTCAAGCCAAGGATAGGGTTCGCAAGAATAATTTCAAGAACAAAGTCATCAGTAATCTCTTTGAAGTTTTTGGTGGGAAGGTTGATATGGCTAGAGGAGGCGGCAGAGGGGTATTCACTGGGAATACCAACTGGAATGGCGAGAGTTTGGGAGTTGGGGATAGTAGGAGCAGGAGACGGGAAGATATTACCCTGCCTATTATTTTGCTTCTTCCCTTTCTTGGAGACAGTTTGAAATCCATCAACACAGTCATCCAAATTTTGCAAAGTGGTGTCTGTCAAGATGTCAAGATTCAGGTTCGGTTGGGTAACTTTATCTTGGGTAGGAATATTTTTACTCACAGGAGGTGTGATTTTCACTGTGGGTTTAGGTTTGTCTAAAATAGGAGAATTTTTAGTTTGAGTAGGTTTAGTCTGAGTCAGGTGTCCTTCCTTCCTGCAGAGGAAGCAGGCATTTAGGCCACCAAGAACCTCGACAGGGCATGTGAAAACATCACTACTGGATAAGTTAATATTGATATCACTTGGGAGTTCCTTACCAGGATTCAAAGAGATTAACACCCTAGCATCCATGTGGGATAATTCACACAGAATCATCCATTCTGATAAACTTACCAATTGGTTCAAGCAGCTGTGGTAAGAAATGCCAGAGAAAAGGGGGAATTTGTTTGACCAAGATCCATCTAGGAGCCGAAAGCGCTATGACCTCCTCATGGATGGCCTCAGGTGTCCATGCAAGGGCACGAAAAGATGTGTTTCCTATAGTCCAATACTTCTTTTGCAGGATAGCAGCCTGGGATTCATGATTATTGAAGAAAATAACAAATAGGCCTTTTTGGATCTACCTACAAAAGGAAATATGATGTCCAAGCTTAAGGTTCCAGAAGTTATGGAACCAATCATCCATAAACTTCCTCGGAGGACATTTTTCAATTTCAACAGCAGAAAAAAAGATAGCAGAGTTTCGTAACCTATCTTTTTCCTTCATGATTTCCGCTAACATTTCAAGATTAGGAGAGACAGTGAAGGAGGAAGGAGACCTAGGGTTCTTACCAGATTGGTCGACTTCATTGCTGGTTGAAGGATTGAATCTGGTGCTAGAGTTGATGGTGGAGGCAATGTTTGCAACGACTTCCAGAAAGGACTTAGATTTAGCAGGAGCTGAGGTCTGGACAGAGAAAGGCGTCGAGGACTGGGAAGCAGGTGGGATATTAATGTTAGCAGACATTGGGAGCGAAGAGATCGGGGGCGGGAAATTAATGGGAGGTACTACCTTAGTAAGGGGAGGAGAACAAAAAGACGCAAAGTTAAGATTGTAGAGATCACACCTGTCATTCGTATGCATTCGCGGGTTGGCACCAAAACCAAAGTCAGATCCGTTTGAAATCGCAGTGCCAACAAGGGGTATGGAAGTGTCAACTTGCATGCCTTCCAGATTAGAAAGGCCGATCATCGCGAAAAAATGCAGAGACCTTAATTCTCTATCTTCGTATAATTCACCTCTATTTCTTCTTTTCATCATAGATCCAAAATATTGATTCAAGAACATATGAAATAAATACTATCATTTTTTATTTCTTTTAATTAAATAAGATTATTTTATTTATTTAAAAGAGATCTTAATTAAATAAGATAATATTATTTAATTAAAAGATGGATTTTAAAACAAGATAAAATCATTTAATTAAAAGAAATATTTTCTTTTAATTAAATAAGATTATTTTATTTCTTTTAATCAAATAAAATTATTTTATTTATTTAAAAGGGATATTAATTAAATAAGATAAAATTATTTAATTAAAAGAGATTTTCCTTTAATTAAACAATATTGTTTTATTTAAGAGATATTTTCTTTTAATTAAATAAGATTATTGATGAAATGATCAAACCTTAGGAAATATTGAAATAATTGAATTAATTACGGTTTGATCAAGAAAACTGATTTGAATTGAAAATATTGCAAGCCATTGATTCAAGAAATTGATAAGTTGATTAAAATGATAAATGGGGCCCACAGTCTAAGCGCCATTTTAGGGTGCATACACCTGGGTCGACCTGTTCCTTGCACTTTCAATTGTTTTTAGTTGCAGTCTGTCTACGAGCTCTTGAACTTTTTAGATTTATTTTGGTGCAAATGCCACCTATACCTGCACACATAAAATAAGGAAAAAATTTGTAGAAAGGGTTTTGCCTTAGTTAAACCCTAAATAAGGAATCAACCTTGAAATAGAAATGAAATATGTGCATGAAAGGAAAGCTTGTAAATGTAAAGTAGATATTAGATCTACAAAGTAAATGCATATAACTTCAAAATAAAATTTAAGGTTGTGATGTATATGAAGATGCTTGTAATTTATTGTATGTAGTTGTATGTAGCTGTTGGATCTTGAAATGTAGAGAAAAATGAAGGATGCCCTTCATTAACACATAGATCTGCAAATACTAATAAAAAAATCTTCAATGTTCTTATGCTTGATTGACTCTTGCCTTGAAAAATGGATGAATGAATGTGGATGGGTAAAGGATCTTCGTGCTTGATTGAGGCCTCCTTTACTTGACCTTCATGAGGGAGAGAGGCTTACTACAATGGGGATTTTCGCCTTCAAATAATTCTTTGGATGCTTGAAATATGCTTGAGAATGCTTGGATGGTTGAATGCCTCTTGAAATATTGAGAGTGGATGTGAAAGCTTGATCATGGTTATCAAAATAAGAAGCTTATATACCTCTCACAACATTTCAGAGCTCAAAACTCAAAGAAAATTTTCATATTTATTCATTCTGATTAATTATTATTATTTTAGGGCATGATAATTCAAAATGACCATAGTTATTATTTTAGGGCATGATAATTCAAAATGTTTTCCACTTAGTAAAGAATTGTTCGACGAGGAATGTGTAAGGCAAAATAAATACAAAGGGACTGAAAATGGTTTTACAAGAAGGCATCATCGTTACAAGAGGAAAACTAAATGTTTCACTCAAAAATAAAAATAGTCTCACATAAGATTTCAAAAGGGGTGAAGCCACATATTCCTGCATATGTGAAATGAAATGAAATAGGGGAATTATTAAAATCACAACATGGTGAAAATAGTCTCACATAAGAATTCAAAAGGGGTGAAACCACATATTCTTGCATATGTGAAATGAAATGAAATTGGGGAATTATTAAAATCACAACATGGTGAAAATGGTTTCTCCTAAAGAACAAAAGGTGTAGGAGTTTGATAATTTTATTTTTTTAGGTATATTTTTGCATGAGCGGGATATGGCAATATTAGTGTCTCTACTAGGTGAATGCATTTGACAAAAAAGTGAAAATATTATCATTAGAATAGAGTGTTGAGGTTGAAAGTCATAATGGCCATGTGAATGCATTTATTTTACAAATTTGCATGCTATGAGAATGAAAGGATAGAAAAGAGCTATGTTGTAGATTTATAGAGGAGGAAGTTAATTTTTACCAAGGGATCATGTTGTTGCACCATAAAGTGTTTGACCAAGACATGAATATTTTTCAAGGAAAAGCAAAATGATCCTTGGTAAAGATGAAAGGTAAAAATGTAACATATTGTTTTCACCCAAAAGGTAAAGAAGTTTTCACTAAATATGTGTGGAGTAAAATATAGGGTGAAAGGTTTAATAATTACTTTCATTCCAAAATGGAAAACAAGGATAATTGCAATTGCAAAAGGAATGTGAAATATCACTTGAAGGGGAAATCATGATGAGGAGAATAATATTATTGTAACAAAGCCATTGTTTCATTATATGAAGTATTATTTCATGTGAAAAATCAAGTGAAGGATAGTAAATGGAAAATTGTTCTTTCAAGCAAAAGACAGTTTAAAAAGAAAATAAGACAAAGGGGACATTATTTTCTGTTGAAATACAAGAGTACAAATAAGATTGTGATAATAAGCAAATATTTTCAGAAGAGAAAAGAGAGAAGAATATTCTCAGTGACAAATCGGATTTTAAGAAAAGAGGACAAGTGTAAATTTCATCTGGAGCCCCTTTTCTTTTCTAAATCTTCTTCTTTTTCTCATGGTATAGGGGTTCCACTTCTAGTTTTTGCTAATTTAATTGTTTGTATAGGATAGTTTAGGCTATGGTTTTCTTTGAAATTTGAATGTTAGAATGTTGTAATTAGGTTTATGATAATGGAAAACAAGTCAACTTGTAGTAAAGTTGTTAAGACATGTTGTAATATCTCTTGAATGTGTTCATTTGTCTTTTGAATTAGAATAATTAGAGATTTATATGATTTTTATTACACATTTATTATAGCAAGTATTTTACTAATGGCCCATGTTCAAGGAGCATGTTAAAGCTAGCTTTCAATGAAGTGTTGAAGATTATTGTAATACATCTCAAGTTCAAGAAGTATGTTACCAACGTGTTCATGAGAGGTGTCATCTATGTAATGCTTTGATGATTTGAAGATCAATGGTTTTGTGTTGTTGTTATGGTCATGGGGAGTAATTAATTCTAACTATCTTAATGGATAAGGGACTAGTATGGTTTGTCTTTCTTGTGCAAACCCTAAAAGGATCCAATTTCAAAATATGAAGATCACTTTTATTTTCTTGTTGTTAGGTGTAGGTTTAAGTTATTTTCACTTTCAAAGGTGTATTAATGGTATATATCTAGAATAGAGCCAATTCTGGAAAAATTTATGTATATTCTAGTTACATATATTGAAAGTTATCTGTTGATTTTTAATACTTGTCTAAAGCTAGTTGACATCCATAAGAATTACCAGGCTTACCCACCTAGGTTCTGCAGAGCTTGAAGAGTAGAAGGATTTGCTCATTTCTTATGTAATCCTTGTTAATTGGTCACTGATCTAAGATACTTGTTGATGATAGAAGGAAAATCAGTAGAGTTATCTTAAACATCAGATGGAGGAACCAACACAACCCTTTCTCAACTCTTTCTTTCATTTTTCTCAAATCACAAAGCTAAATATCAAATAACAAAAAAGCCACAAAATTTTTCAAACAAATAGAGAAAATTCATAACAATTCAAACCGTGAAGCGTAAACCATTTTAATTATAACCTAATTACAATAATAACTTTCAACAACAAAACAAACACCAAAACTAAACCCAAAAATTCTAGACAAAACAAAAAAAAACAGTCGTTATACCTCAACCCTTCCTTCATCTCTTGCTCAACCCTCACAATTGAATGGACACCTAAAACCCATATCATTTTAACAACTCTAAGAAAGATTAATTTATGTTTTTTTTTGCACGACAACAACATTTTTAGTGTAAATGATCATATTTCACCTGAAATAAAAATATTACACTACAAAAACCAAAAGCCACATTGTTAAACTAATAACAAATTCTAACCCATTTTTACAATACCACAATGACAATCAACAACTAAAGCAATGAAAATAAATAGTATGCACAATAAAAGATGTCACAGATAAACGAAAGCCCTTGCTCAGCCCTTGCTTGTCTCTTTCTTACCCTTTTCTCAAACCAGAGAACTAAATAACACATAACAAAAACCCACAAAATCTTAATACAAATAGAAAATTGCATAACAATCCAAGCCACAGAGTGCAAACCATTTTAACAGTGAACCCATCACAATAAGCACTTTGAGCAACAAAAGCAACACTACAACAAAACCCATAAACTAGACAAAACTAAAAAACCAGTTACCATACCTCAACACCGACCTTTCACTCTTGCTCAATCACTGCTTCACTCATTCTCTCTCAAACCTGGCTCAAAAACACACACAAAAATAAAATGAAACATTCCCATCGAAATAATACACAAAATATGCCAGAACATTCCCATTGAAATTATCTTTGACACATATATGCCCTGAAATATTAAATATAGCATTAGAAATAATGTATTGCCCTATACCTCCACTTGCACATACATTATGAGCACAACACAGGTCGACACTTTTCTCCCTTAATTTTTTATAATCAAAACTAATAAAACTGTCAAAAAATTACAACAAGTGAATTAGAAAAAAAAAAGCCAAAAATAGTATATATAGAATAAAAACATTACAAATTATTCTAAAAATTAACAATTTTTTATTCTCCTCACACAAATTAATAGACAAGAGCTCAACATAAAATATTAATTCCCTTAAGATATCATTTAAGGGCCTTAAAACAAATTTTTCAAGAGATAGGGATGGAGATGAGCATTATCAAAACCAAAATCATGATTTTCTCTTTAAGGAGGAAAGAAAAGCATATTATCTCCTTTTTGAAGGTAGCCCGTTGGAATTTTTGAAAGAATATAAGTATCCTAGGATTGACATTCATTATAAGCTCAGTTGGGAGACTTGTAGAGCGAAAAGGATACAAGGGGGGATGGAAAGCGTTGTATCTACTCCAAAATAGGTGCAAAAAGTTGAACTTTGGGATTAAAAAAAAATTTCTTTTCTATTTGTTGGCCACACTGATAGTTTTGTATGGTTGCAAAGTATAGGGAGGCAACATGTTAAATTGTGGATGAAGACAACTAGAGAGAATTTAGAAACACCTAATTCGGAGCAATCTCAAAGTGGTAAATTATATTCCTAGTAGTTGAATCGTTGCCAATGCACTTATCCATGTGAATCCAAAAGTGGTAAATTATATTTATGGTAGTTGAATCATCGCAATGCACTTATCCATGCAAATCGGTAAGGTACAAATGACTAAGAAACCATCAAGAGTCGATATAGAAACAAGGTGATCCATTGTGTGCATCTGATGGGCCTACTCTTGGGTAATCAAATTGAGTCCACCATCCTGCAAAGCCAATTTAACTACTGCAAAAACATCTTGGACAGATGGTTTAGCTAGAAATACTCTGAAATCAATAATACCCACAATAGGAAAAACTCCATTTTCCAACTAGTGACAAGCAAGTAAGTGGAGAAGCATGTCTTCATCATATAATCTGGAACTCAACAATTTAACAACCATATTACAAACAAATTTATCAATTTACTTATTAATACATGTTAAAGATAATAATATTTTATTTTTAATAAAATAGTGTAAATAATCTAGTTACTATTTTAAAACAAATTATTATATATGAAAAAACTCAAAATAACTAAGAAGTTTCTAAAAGATTGTAGTTTAATATAAATATATAATAAACATTATAAAAATATGTATATTACATAATAATATTATAAATTAATAATATATGCAAAAATCTCAAAGTTTATAAATTCATTGACTATTTAAAAATGATTCTAAATTGATTCCAATATATAATAAATAAACAATATAGAAACATATATTATATACTAATATTAAATGATCGCCAAAAAATTATCAATAATAACACATTTCTAAATTTATATCAAAATATTTTAAAATTAGAAACATTCTTAGCATTTTAAAATATTCTAAATAAATTTATATTTTATCATAAATATTATAAAATAATATATATTTATATTATAAAATAAATATTATATTGCTTATAATAAAATAATAATTTTTTCTTCTTGATTCTTTCCTACCTATATATTCTTCTGAACTAGGTCTTTGTAAATCTTTTATAATTAATAAGAAAATATTAATGAACGTTTGCGATCACACTCCGTGATCAATCCACCATCTCTCTTTTTTAGCTTTTATTCTCATGATGGATCATGGAGTGTGATCTGAAATGTTGATCGAAAAAATGCTAACATAGACAAAATCCAAAAGCTACAAACTAAAATATAACTTGTCAATTCATATGATCTAAAAGTTTAAAAAAAGGGTCATTGTGACCATCAAATTTCAAGCTTGCCAAAATTTAGAAACATTCATATCTTATCATTTTAACATATTCCAAATAAATTTATATTTTATTCTAAGTATTATAAAATAATAGATATTTATATTATAAAGTACATATTATATTGCCTATAATAAATTAAAATTTTTTTAAGGTTTATTAATAATTTAAAGTGTCAATGTAATTATGTTTTGTATATGATCTAAGATTTTCTTCTTGGTTTTGTCCTACCCGTATGCTCTTTCTTTTATAATTAATACATAAATATTAATGAACATTTTAGATCACACTCCATGATCCATCCATCATCTCTTTTTAAGCTTTCATTCTCGTGAAGGATCATGGGGTGAATGAATGAATGAGGTGTTTTATTGACTTACATGAGACCAAAGAGTCTAAGGGACCACACATAAAAGACCTAAACTATTTTCATGTTCTTTTCCATGTCAAACCTCATGTTATGAAATTTTATTAGAAAACTAGTGGTTTTGTGCAGTCGTGCTTTGTGAAACAATTATTGTAGACAACTGTCCTTCAAATTGTTCTCATATTATTCATGAATATCCTGGTATGAAACACATTCAAAAATGAAATACCATTTTGTTTCAACACATCCTTTATTGTAGAAAATATACGTTCTTTTGTCCCACACCTCCTTGGGAACCATCCATCTACTCGTCTCGCACCACAGATGATGGGATTTGGTTTTCAACTATGCTACTAGTAATTTGGCTTTACCTTTGATTGTCACCTGTAAGTAGTCTTTATCTTCATGACCCCAAGAGAGATTTAATTCTTTCGCATAGTGGTTTTTTTTTTCTGTCCCACTTGCTTTGTCCACATGTCAACCTTTTTCTAGCACAAGTCTTTTTATCTCTTCCTTGGAATTGGGACATTTTTGTATTTCAATATCTCACTTATTCAACCATGCATTTTTCTTCCTCATCCACGTATTCTTTCTATAGACTAATCTCTCATCGACCACTAACTTGGGCCAATGATGTTTATCCGTGTTTTCAACTTTGTTTAAATAGCTTAACAAACAGATAATTGTTGAAGCTTCCATTATGAACATACCTGCTTTAGCTAAGAGAATCTCATACATAATTGTTGATTTGACTTTAAGGCTAGCGGTGATAATATTTTTTTGTATTCTTTCAATCTGTTTTCACTTGTGGTTAGAGAGGTTTCTCCCCCAAACCTCACATCCATATAACACAACTGGAGTGACCAGCAGGACAAAAAGAGTCTTCTTGGTTTTCCAATCCCATAGTTCTACTTGTCTACACCTGCTTTGAAGTAAGAAAGAGGCTCTTCATCCCCCTTACATCCATTTATCCGTACATGTCTCCCAACTGAGCCTATTGTGAAAGTCAATTACCACGTATTTATATTCCTTCACAATCTCAAGCACATTTCCTTTAAAGAGGAAATTAACTTGTTGCTTCTTCCCCTTTAAAGAAAAAATCATGATCTTAGTCATGCTAGTGTTCACCTGCATCCCAACTTCCTGATAGAAACTCTCTAGATCCCTCAAGTGTTCTCTCAGATCCTTGGTTGTTTGTACAATTAAAATGAGATCGTTTGCATAAAGAAGGAGCTTTACCACATATCTAGCAAGTTTGACACCCTCCCTCATAGTTTTGTTTAGCCACTCTTCAAGTTTATGAATATACAAGCCAAATAGAGTGGGTGAGAGTGAACAACCTTGTTTTACTCCAATATCATCACCAAAACATTTTGACATGCCTTCTTCTGTCCCGATTCTCTCTCTAACCTACTCATAAAGTCTATATACCGCTACTCTAATCTCATTCGGGACCTTGAGTTCTTCCATTCTTCTCCAAATCTTGTCTCGAGGAACCGTGTCAAATGATTTTTTAAAATAGACAAAACAACGAAAGTCCTCTCTACCTTGACGATCCCAAACATTCTCAATAAGGTGCCTAAGAGTGATGCAGTGATTGATGGTGGAATGCTTTGGTCTAAATCCAACTTGCCCTTTTGCTCTCTTTTCTTACTTTTCTTCTCAACTATATATTTTGTACTCTATCATGCCCCAAAATAATTTACCAAGAAGCGGATTGACCATAATTGTGTGGTAGTTAGATGGATTATTAAGATCACCACTCTTGTGGAGAGGTATAATTACACTAGTAGTCCATTCTGTCATAAAACCACTTTGGTTGACATTATTGAAAACTATTTGGATGTGAGGTGAAATTAGTTCCCCTCCCCACTTCAATAATTTAGCTTGCAACCCATCAATATATTTTGCTTTGTTACTTTCTAGACTCTTTATACCTTGCTTAATATCTTCAACTGAAGAGAGTTCAATGAAGGTGTTGGTTATAGGAGGAAACCTTTTGTCTTGTGTCCACGGATATAGGAGTTTCACAGAATCAAGCCATTAGTCATCTATAATATTATTTTATGTTTGTTTTCTCCTTTGTTGAAGCTCTCTCTAGAATCCCTTAGAATTGTGTTTACCCAAGGAAATTAGCTCTTCTCTCCTCAAAATGACATAACTTTCTTTTTTAGATTTTATCAACTTCTCATAAACAATTTTGCTCTCCTTGTCTAATTTGTTCTCTTTGACTATTCTTTTTGTTGCCTTGCATTCTTCATCATACCACGGGTTAGATGTGAAAGTGTTGTTAACTCCTTTCTCAGGCCGAGATCTTTTGCACACTTCTAAAGCTTTATCCATCAATGGGAAAAGCATGTTGTTGCTGATGCAATCCTTATTTTTCCATACCGTCTCATGTGCAAAGTCTCTTTTGCAATTTGAAGATGATAATTTAAAGCAACCACAAATACCTCTTGATTTTCTGGACTCGTGATGATTTTTCCTTGAGAATGACTTTTCTTATGCAAGAGATCAATTTTTTTTCTTCTGAGCATTATAGTTGTGGATTCCAAATTTCACAAAAAGTGACATATGGCCAGATTTCAACTCAAAAGGACAAATCCCAATATTAAAATCCAGCAATCTAGGAGTAGAATCTAAAGAACATAGAATGCAGTCCATAAAACTTTGTGCATTATATGTTTTACAAGTAATACCCCCAGATCTTGGTCAACTTTTCATACCATTACATATAACCAAACCATACAAGCTACAAACACCTAGAAGCTCAGCCCCAAAGTGAGACACATTCCCATGTCCATCTTGTGAAACCCTTTCCAAAACATGATCATTGTTTTCTTCTAACCAAAGTGGATTATCATCTCCTCATTCCCTGTTGTCCTATTTAATGGATTGATTGTTTGTTGCCCTTGCATTAAAGCCACCCATCAAAACTATGTCTCCCTGAGTGCTAAAGTTAAATATGTATTTTTTTAACACTGCATAAGGATCTTTGTTGTCAATACACTTCTTTTTATAGAACTTATAATTATTCGGGGCAACGTAACACACTGCCAACCAAATTGTAACATCATTTTCTGTCATTTTTAGGCATATAAACTTCTTATTTGGATCCTCTCTCTCAAATTTTATAATACCCTCCCACTCTTCCTTGATCAAAACTGCAATCCCCCCATGTCCATTACCTATTTATGACCCTTCATTCCACACTGAGATTTTATTTTAATCTTCAAATTCTGGTCCTTTGCACCCTTCATGCTCATGCATTTCTGTAATAATAATGATATCTTTCCCTTCTACTATGAGCCCCAAACCCGATCCTCTTCTCCACGGGAAACCTCTACAATTCCAGCTTACTATATGTAAATACTCCCATGGTGCCCCACATCCCTATTTATCATGTGAAAATTTGTCATTGATTTGATCTTTTCCATTCTTTATCCAAGCCCATTTCCCTTCCTCTCTTGCTTTTTTTACTTTCTCCCACTCTCTCCTCCGTTTTTCCTGTTGTATGAATATCAAATATTCTTCAAAATAAAATTGTGTGCCTCTTAGCATTCTCGTCTTCCTTAGAATTGCATTCTTATCTTCCACACACTTTAGTGTGACTCTTACATGTCTAAATATGTTCTCGTCCGTATTCCTTCCAATCCTATTTTCCTACCAAATATTGCCTTTCCACTTCACCTGATCCCTAAGAAAATCTCTTACTAAGATACCAGCCTTTTCTTTCTCCCTAAAGTCCTTCAGACCTTTGATTATGAAATTCCTAGCCTTGTCTTATTTATCCTTCTCTCCTCTTAATTATTTCCTGATTTATTTTTCTATAATTTTTGTTTACTTGTTTAAAGGAGGACCATTCATGATTTGTGCCCATGATTTGGCTACCTCTTTTTGATACCTTAAACTATTTTCTTTCATCCTAATGCTCTCCATTGCTGATTGGATTTATTCCATCTATTTTGTGTTGCTAATCTCTAGCGAATCTGAACTCTCCTTTGCTTCTCTAGCTTGATGTAACTCTTGTTTAATAGCACTAAGATCTTCTTGTCCTTTTTCCATATAGTTTTGAAGTTTTGTGACTTCCTCTTTGAGTATTTCTTTTTTCTTCTTTTAGATTCTTATTAACTTCTATGATTTCTTTCAGCTAAGATTCCCCGAGTTGTTCCTTTGTTTCTATGCAATCTACCCGCTCTTTCAACAACATCATTTCATTTGCATATAGCTCAAAAGACCATAAAAGTGGAGAGGTAGTAGGACTATATATGCCTTTATGATCACGATATATATCCTCCATTTCCTTCTTCTCCATATTGGTTATTTTCATTTTAGTTTGCCCTGTCTTGTTTTCCTCTTGTATTGAAAAGGCATCCTTCTTCTGTTGTTCATTCTCATACTGCTTTAATGGTTCATTACCAACATGGGATGGTTTTGAGGTTGCATTATCACTATTTCTATCTATTTTTGGAAGGGTCATAAACAATTTCTTTCTTGGTTGTTTCACATTGTGAATCTGCCTACGTCTTAAGATCCCTTTATACTGCTTTGCATTTACAAAAATTAGTTGCTCTTTTATCACTGCCCCATTACCACCATTGAACATTGTACACCCTGAGCCTGAGCCCCATGACCCGATTATCTTCTTTTTTTGTGCATTGGTATAAATGCAGATCGTACTCCTTTCATATTTTATAGTTGATAGGTTGCAATTAATATTTCCAAATATATGTGATTTATGATTCTAATGGAGACTGTGTTTTTCATGTCCAAACAAGGTTGGGAATGTTCAATTTCAATTGCTCAATATTTCCTTATCGGGTTTGCATATATGCATGTATCTTGGGGCATGTCTTGAGTGGACATGTCTCCACAAAGTGGAGGAAAGTTTGCTCAAGATGTACTTCCTCATTGATGACACTTAAATAATATTATGAATACCCTTTTATGAATGGTCACTTACCATTAGTTAAGTGGTCACTAACATATGTTTAATATACCAATAAGAAAGGTATTCAACGTATATGCAATGTAAGCAATGTTGATTGATCATTACTCAATCGATAATGAAACCAATATGATATTAATTCATGCATATTGAAAGCATTCTTTATTCGATCATGATAATTAATAGTGAGGTGGTAAACTGATATATCTCATTGTTGATTCTTTATTTGACGATGCCATAATTTCAACACTCCCTCTTAGCTAGGGAAGATAAGGAGTACAAATATTATAATGAACTCTAAGAGTACATTACCATACTATAGCTATCACATAACTCATGATAGGAAACATCACATAACTCGTGATGAGATCTATATCACCTAAGTAATGATAAGAGTTATCACCTAATCTCATGATAAGGTGTATCACCTAATCTCATGATATGAAGTATCACCTATCTTGTGATACTAAAGGATATAATATACTCAAGAACATTACATTCTCCTCATATATCCTAGTTATGGTATGTGCACTGACATTAAGTCACATAATCTCTATCATAATAAATCATGACAAATCCATGAATAATGATATCAAGTCACATGATATCAATCTACTGAACATTATAAGATCATCACCTTATAATGTCAAATACAAGTGTTCATTATCTAAAAGATTGTCATCTTTCAGAAATGTACACAAGGGTTGGGGCCCATAAAGTCATAGAGTCACACATATGACAAAATAACTTTACACATTAAACATCTTATATATTAGTATAGATACATATAACACTTACATTTCAATCATTCCAAGACTCTTTCTAAAGTGTTCAACTTTCACTTTGGAGAGAGGTTTGCTAAGTATGTTTGTTGCCTAATCTCCTGTATTGATATACTCCAACTGGGTTCATTCCTTCTACCATGTCTCTCACATAGTGATAAGGAATCTCGATATGCTTAGATCTATCATGAAATACTGGATTCACTGAAAATTTAATACAACTCTGATTATCATAGTGGATAATAGTAGGTTTTAGAGGCTGACCAAATAATCCCACAAGTAGTTTTCTGAGCCATACTGCTTCTCTTGCAGCCATAGAAGTTGCAATGTATTTGGCTTTTGTAGAAATCGGAGCCACTGAAGATTGTTTTCTGCTTATCCACGATATCATAGCTGATCCTAAATTGAAGCAACACTCTGAGGTGATTTTTTGATCGATCACACTTCCAGCCCAATCTAAATCTGTGAATCCATGAAGATCTAAATATAACTTTCCATATTTGAGACCATAATTAAGAGTACCTTGCAGGTACCTCATTATATGCTTCACAATAACAAGATGTATCTCCTTGGGCTCACACATAAACAGACTCAAAGCATTCACTGCATAACAAATATCTAGTCTGGGGTTGACCAAGTACATCAAAGATCCAATCAAATACCTGTAGAGAGTTGGATCTGCTAATTGAGAATATGTTGTTGCTTCCTTCAATTTATGAAGATTTGTTTCAATGGGAGATGACATAGATCTACAATTCATCATTCCAAATCTCTTCAATATATCAAGGGTGTACTTCCCTTGATTCATAATAATGTCATCTGATTTCTGCCAGGCTTCTAATCCAAGGAAGTAGTATAATAGACCCAAGTCCTTCATGTCAAAATTTGAGTCTAGATCCTTCTTACATTGATCAATAAGGTGATCCTCTCCTATAATGAAAAGATCATCAACATATAATATCAAATTTAACATATCACCTTTGATTGTCTTGAAGTAGAGATTTGGGTCTGCATCATTTTTTGAGAAACCTAATACCATGAGGTAACTGTCAACTCTTTCATACCAGGCTCTGGGAGACTAATTAAGTCCGTACATGGCTTTCTTCAATTTACACACATGTGACTCTACATTGTGGATCTCAAATCCTTCAGGTTGCTCTAAGTAGACCTCTTCTTCAATACTCCCATTTAAGAATGTAGTTTTTAAATCCATTTGATGAATTTTTCATCCTTTGGCTACTGCAATGGCTAGGACTTCTCTGACTGAGGTATAACGAGCAACTGGTGCAAAAGTTTCTTCATAATCAATTCCCTCCTTTTGTGAAAAACCTATGGCTACAAATCTTGCTTTGTGTTTTTCTATATTGTCATCTACAGTATGCTTGATTTTGAATAGCCACTTGGAAGAAACAACAAATTTCTCTTTTGTCCTAGGTATTATCTCCCACACATCATTTTTCAAGATGGATTGATACTCTTCTGTCATGTCATCCTTCTATACTTGGTGCTGGAGAGATTTTGTAACATTACCAGGTTCTGATTTGATGAATTCACCCATCAAAGCTACATAACTAGAGAATCTCTTAGATCTTTTAATCTCTCTAAAAGTCCTTGACGGAGCTGCACAAGTCTTTGCTTCTTTCACTGTCTTAGTAGCCCAGAGTGGTCTATTCTTAGGATTTTCCAATGATGTGATTTGTTCTTCATTTCTATCTTCCTTAGGGTACTCCCTTTGAATCTCAAGGGCAAGATCCTCTTCTAGGTCTATGGGGGAAGTTATAATTTAGGACTCAATATAATTTCTAGCTCTTTTAAAAGCTATGTCTTCCTCAAAAATCACATCTCTGCTTAGTTCAATCTGTCTCTGATTGGACACATATATTTTATAAGCTTTTGAGGTTTCACTATAGCCTACAAAAATACTTTTTTTCCCAGAAGGTTCTAGCTTAGTTATTTTCTCTTTGGGCACATGAATGTAGACATGACAACCAAATATCCTCAAGTGACTGATGTCTGGTTTTACACCAGTGAAAGCTTCTTCAAGAGTTTTGTCATCAATATGGGAGTGAGGACATATGTTCTATATGTAGACAATAGTACTAGTGGCTTCTTCCCAAAGAGATGTTTCTATATTTTGATCAAGTAAGATTACCCTAACAACTTCTATAATGGTTTTATTTTTCCTTTTAGCAACCCCATTTCATTGAGGGTTGTAGGGTACATCGAACTCTCTCTTAATCCCAACATTTTTATAAAATTCTTTAAAAATATCTGATGTGTATTCTCTCCCATTATCTATCCTTAATGTTTTAACTTTCCTCCCATAAGAGTTTTATGTAAGGGATTTGAATTCCTTGAACCTTCAAAGGATCTCCTCAGATTCTTTACATTTGAGGAAATAGATCCAGGTCTTTCTAGAGAAGTCATCAGCAAAAATTACATAATATAGGAAACTGCTTAAAGAAGGTACAGACATGGGTCCACATAAATCTGAGTGGACTAATTCTAATACACCATTTGTTTTACTAGAACTACTTTGGAAAGACCCTTTTGTGTTTTCCCTAAGGCATACCCCTTGCATGACCTTGAATGATATTGTTTGAGTTTTGGTAAGCTTGTGACTAGTTTTTCCATAGAAGATAGGGCACGAAAATGGAGGTGTCCTAATCTCCTATGTCATATTTCATTAGAGTCTGCAATTTCATGAATTAGGGAAAGATTTGGCTCAATACATAATTTATATAGATACCATTGTCTATTACATATGGTTTGAGCCTTCTTAATAGTAGAGTTCTTTGGCCATGCCAACACTTTACTATCCATGAAGGTAATCCTATATCCATTATCTTCAAGTGCTGATATGGAAACCAAGTTCCTCCTAATATCTGGTACAAACAATACTCTAGTGAGTTGAATAGAGAGACCAGACTTCAATTTGATGGTACATGTTCCAACACCTCTGACTGGATGTGTAGAGTCATCTCCAGTTGTCACTTTCTCATCAGTTTATTCTACCACAGAGTCTAAGAGTTCCCTGAACCTAGTGATGTGTCATGATGAGCCACTATATATAACCCAAGTGTTGGATTTATTTGATACTTGGTTTGAAAGTGCAGAGTAGAATACATATTTCTCAGATTCATGCTCTGATTTAGAATTTCCTACTTTGGAAAATGATGCTTGTTGATTTGTTCTATTAGGACATCTGACTGCATAGTGCCCATACTGATCGCATTTGAAACATTGGATTTGTGAAATATCTTTCTTGGATGAACCCTTCCCATGGTAGCTTTTCCTCTTCTTGAAGTGCTTCTTCTTTCCTTTCTTGTGAGAATTTGCATTCAAGACATGGAGATCTTCATCCATGTTCTTATGATTGAATCCTTTCTTTGTCTTTCTCGATTCCTCTTGAAGGCAATATGAGCTTAGCCGGTCAAACTTTGGAAATTTAGACCTTGCACTAATGCCTTGAACAGATGTATCCCAGGAATTTGGTAGACCATCTAAGGCAATAAGTGTTAGCTCCTTACTTTCAATCTGGTATCCAAGTGTTGATAGTTGATCCCTTAGTGTAGATATTGTCATAAAGTATGTGTTGATATATTCTCCTTTGTTCATACTTATATGATTGATTTCTCTCTTTAGAGCCAAGGTCTAGATGGAATTATTTATTTCGTATGTGCTTTCAAGTGACTTAAACATATGATATGTGGTCTCATGTTTTCTCAAGATTGGCATGATATGATCTCTAACTCCATCAACTACTATTTTCATGGCCTTTTCATTTCCTTCAATCCATGTCATCTTCTCGGGATCATTCTCCTGTTCTGCTTTATTTTCTTTCACAAATGACTCAACTTTATTCTCTTTTAATATCATCATAATCCTGAGCTTCCATGATCAGAAGTTATTTCCTCCTTCTAGCCTATCTTCAAATCTGATTACACTCGCCATAGAGGAATGTGATGTACTTAGATTTAAATTTGAATATCTCAAGTTTGATTGCTGCTTGGATCTTCCTTAACGTGGATCTGATACCATGTAAATGCAAATCGTACTCCTTTCAGATTTGATAGTTGATAGGTTGCAATTAATATTTCTGAATATATGTGATTTATGATTCTAATGGAGACTGTGTTTTGCAGGTCCAAACAAGGCTGCGAATATTCGATTTCAGTTGCTCAATATTGCCTTATCGGGTCTACATATATACTTGAATCGGGGGCATGTCTTGAGTGGACATGTCTCTAGAAAGTGGATGCATGTACGCTCAAGACGTGCCTCCTCATCGATGACACTTAAACAATATTATAAATATTATTTTATGAACAATCACTTACCATTAGTTAAGTGGTCACTAACATATGTTTAATATGCCGATAAGAAAGGTATTCAATGTATATGCAATGTAAGCAATGTTGATCGATCATTACTCGATCGATAATGAAACCAATATGATATCAGTTCATGTAGATCGAAAGCATTCTTTACTCAATCATGATAATTAATTTAGTGAGGTGGTAAACATATCTCATTGTTGTTTCTTTATTTGACGATGCTATAATTTCAACAATTAGAATATTTTTCGGGGGGACCATTTGTGATCTTGAGTGTGTGACTCCCAGATTTCGTTATCCCTTCCTGACATAACCACCTGAGCCAAGACTCAGGTGTTTGTATGGTAGACCCAGTTATCGCTAGTATGAAATTTAGTGGAGACGTGTTATTCACTAACACTTGTGTTTTTCCTGGTGGAAAAGGTTGTATTCTTGTTGAGAAATTCACTGTGTCTTCTTTTAAAGGGTTTGATAGTTTTGATTGTTTCACCATGAGAACATGCTGAGATCCATTTGGGGATATGCAAATAATAACAACATAAACTATGATGGAAGCCAAAGAAGAAAAACATATGCAACAGATGGTAGATCTGCTATGTCTGTTGGGGCCTAACAAGAAAACTCTATCTCTACCTTCAAAGTCCCTCAAAATACCCGTCTCTACAAAAAGATCTCTCGAACAAAGTCATGTCTCCGTCTTTGTGAAAAGCCCAAGTTGCCTCTGTCCCTGCGAGAAATCTTGCGAAGCTCTTGTCCCTGTATCCCCACTCCTTGATGGCAAAATGCTAACATAGTCAAAATCCAAAAACTACAAACTAAAATATAACTTGTCAATTTATTTTATCGAAAAGAAATAAGGCCCATTACGACCATCAAATTCTAGCCTACCAAAGCTTATTTTTCGTCCTTCTCTGATTTTTCTTTATGATATCTCATTTTATTGATTTTCTCGTCATCCATCTTCCCTTTTTGACAAGGGTAATAAGAACTTCAGCCGACATTTCAGAATGTTTTAGGAGTGATATCGGGGTCAAGCAAGGCTCTCCCTTATCACCTACCCTGTTTGGTCTATATATTGACAAACTTGAAGAGTGGTTAAAGTATTCAATTGGGAGAATTTTTAATAAGGCTGCTCCTCTATGTAGACGATCTCATTTTGATTGCCAAATTTGCCTATGGTTTGCAAGAACATTTACATACCCTTGAGCGCTTTTGTAGTACGGTGGGAATGCGAGTTAACATAAGTAAAACTAAAATCACGGTGTTCTCCACTAGCAAAAAACAAAATCAGCATAAGTTTTATTTTGATGGCAGTATTTTGGAAGAAGTTACAGATTACAAATATCTCGGCATGGACTTTAACAAGATTCTAAGTTGGGATGGTTGTAGAAAGAAAATAACTTTAGGAGGTTGGAAGGCTTTTTATTCTCTTCAAAACAGATGTAGAGAGGCTGAGGTTTGGGATTGGAATACTACTCAAACCCTTTTTGGTCTTTTAGTTTTTCTTGTTGTTGTCTATGGTTGTGAGGTGTGGGCCAACAACACCTCCATCTCCCAATGGAAGCAAATAAAAGGAATTAAAAAATATTTGATCACAAACAAGCTCAAAATCAAGAGCACTGTCCCTTATGATATCATGTTAAGTGAAACGGGAGTTGCCCCTATTGAAGCAATGACTATGGTGTGTCTCCTAAGTTACCTTAAGAGAATCGAACAAATGGAAAATGACAGATGGCCTAAGGTTTTCTTTAATGAGGTATTGTGCAAAAGGAACAAGACGTGGATGCAACAAAACATCAAGTGGATGGGTAAATAGAACACTTATTTCAATGCGTGTCCCACAAATAACAAGGAAATAAAGGTTTTTGTTATAAATAAGTTTAACAAGAGGAACTGGGATAGTGGGATAGGCGGGAAGAAAAATATATTATATCAGCGAGTTTAATCCTACATGTGACCAACTTCAAAAGGCTTACATAGGGGCCAATATTGCGTGGAAAGCAAAAATTCTTGTTGCTCAGCTTAGGACTAACTTGCATCAACTTCGTAGTGAGATGGGGCGTTGAAAAAGACCAAAAGAGGCATGGGATGAGTAGGGTTGTCAATTTTGCAATTCCGGGAATTTAGAAACTGAGCACCATTTTATTGTTGAATGTGTTGCTTACAATGACAACGAAGATAGATTTATGAATATGTTAACAACTAGCTCTTGGCATAACTTATTCAGCGAGGAGAACATTAGGATGATAGGTGCCTTCATCATTAACTTGCATAGAAAACAAGCTGATTTACTAAGATCAACAAAGACTGTCCCATAGACTATGTTTACCCTTGTGAACGTTGCCTTCATCATTAACTTGCATAGAAAACGAGCTGATTTACTAAGATCAACAAAGACTGTCCCATAGACTATGTTTACCCTTGTGAATGTTTAAATTTTCTTCGTTCTTCTTCTCCTACGATGACAAACGGTAATAAAAAAGTTCTATATAATAATAAAATCCGAAAACACCAATGCACTTTTAAAGCACGGCAGACCTAAAATTTGAAATATTTCGAGTGTTGTCTGTTGTTGGGTTGAGCTCCACGGCAGAAGAGATGGGCAAAGGAGACGATGCAATTGCAAAGAAGCACAACAAGGGTATTCGCAAACGCATGAGGAAGGATTTGGCTACCTCTTCCCTCCACGTAAAAGGTATCATTGCTGCAAAACACCGTAAAAAAAACCAAACGCGTCGCATGTGCAGAGTGAGTACTTGTATCACTTGTCACTTCCTTTTTTGATTTCGTTGCAAATCTCCATGTTGGTTAAATAAATACGAATGGAAGTGTATTTAAAGAATCTGCGGCCAATTTGCGTAGATAAAAGTTATCTTTCAAACTGTTTCCAAAGAAAGAATTTAGGTTTTTGGTACTTTGAAAAATGAAATGTGTTTTTGGCAACTGTAAGCTTGTTTAAGCAAAGGTTGAAATTCGTGGGATGATAAGTTTTCAGTTACTTTAAATGATTGACATAGACTATTTTGATCGTAGGTCCACCTGGTAGCCTTTGACAAATTAGTGTCTGGTGACTGGTCACTAGTCGGATGAATGACGATGTTGAAATGACCTAAGAGATTAATTCTGCAAAATTGTATCACGTAACGTTTATCCGGAACCCTTCTTGTAGCTGGCTATTTGAATTTCACATATTCCTTTAAGGTCAAGAAGCTATGGTGTAATTGTAGCGGGGGGCCTCCAAAAGAGTTTACCGGGTGCAAATTCGCCCACTACAATAAGGCGCCCAAATAGTGAGCGGAGATGTGGAGAGGTTGAGGTGTAACTATTATTGGGTACATTATAGCATAATTACCAAATCCTCTATCATCTGTATTTTCAAGACCAACACCGAATGGGTCCAATCCAATACGGATATTTTTTTTATTTATGTTTATTTTTATCCAAATTGAAATGTAATATACCAACTCTTTCCCCTTGCTCAACCCAGGAATTAAGGTTTTGCATATATTTCTGTTATATTATTTATACTTGCACACCCACACGATATGAATAAATGCATACACGTACTTTTTTCTTCAAGTGGGTTTTCTGAATTTTTTCTGAAATTGGATTTCTGGATAGAATTTTCCTTCTCGTTCAAATATGGGTTTCTACCTCGCTAACTACCTGAATCAAGCACGATCCTTACTCACAAATACTGAGACTATGGTCAAAGATTGCCCTACACCTTGGTAAAGGCATGCTATAACCTTGTCTTTGGTCACTGGGAACCTTTTTTTTTCAGTTTACGAAGCTCATAGACTAGGTTTGGAGAAGTATCCAGTTTTGTGCCCAGAGGTGCCACCCAGCACCAACGACAGCCCTCTGGCTCTAACCAAGTCGATACTTCTGCATCTGGGTTAAGTTTACCAAGCAATTAACATATAACAAAATTATCAAAGAAAATATGCTACATGGTAATATTATAAGTGATCTTCTCATTAATATGAATGCACTTTAATTCTTGAATAATGGACAATGTGTGAAGAACTGTACCAAAAACATACAATATAACAAACTCAGAAATACCTACAGCAATTAATACTTTATGCTATATTTTATATTTCTTCAAAATAGTAAATAAGCATATAGGTATTCATCAAACTAATACGGCTTACTTAACACACCCACAGGCAGAAGTAGACACTCCGGGTATTCCAAATGTTAGCCTGAATGCCGATCTGCTGCTTAAGGTCTTCTGCTCTCGAGAGGCCTGATCTCTGCACCCAAAGGGTTTCATCTCTAAGCCATAGCTGCTGAAACACAGTGTCTTTCACAGGAGAAAGAAATGATTTTTGTTTTATCAAATTTCAAGTATATTTCTTGTCCTCTGCCCAACACATTATATAACTCAAGCTCTCCTTTCCTGGTACACCTCAATCAAAGGCATGTCATCCCTCAAATGTCGGCAGTAACTGGGCAAGTTAACTGTCAAGTCTAGCTCCCCAAATTGGGCAGTTAACTGACAAATCAATCGCTCAAATTAAGGCAGTTCCAAAGAGATAACTGGTCACATTTCCACCTTAGTTCAAGTAATTGACAGTAATTCAAGTAATTGACAGTAACCACACTTCCAACTATGTTACTCCTATGTTGACAGACCAATCATTAATCTGAGATAGGATTTAATAATAAATAACAATACTAAAATATAAAAAGAATATAAATAAAATTTAAATTAAAATATAAAAGAATTTAATTAAAATTTAATTAAGTTTAATGAATGGTCATAAGGCAAGAAGTGAAAAGCTGTGACTCCCTCAAACATGAGATATAAACGGGAGA
This sequence comes from Thuja plicata, assembly GCA_018584345.1. Taxonomy (NCBI): domain Eukaryota; kingdom Viridiplantae; phylum Streptophyta; class Pinopsida; order Cupressales; family Cupressaceae; genus Thuja; species Thuja plicata. Next base: position 514,363 of record MU227252.1, on the reverse strand, counting down.
ATAGAATTTCATTTGGAAGGGGAGAGGACAAAAGAGGAAAGAGGGGAAGTGGGGACTAAGGAAGGAATAATGGAAGAAGATTGGAATGTGAAGAAATTGTGAAGGGTCGTGTCTCTTTCAAAGGGCATAAAGGATGAAGGGTTGTGACTCTCTTGAAAGGTTGTAATAATGAAAGGTTGTGACTCTTCCATCATGAAGATATAAGGAGGGAAATTCATTTGTTAAAGGCATGGAAGGAGGGATCATCATAAGGAAGGTAATCATAGTAAGTCCTGTTCTGAGATATAAGACAGTTCTGATTTGCATAAAAGGAGCATAGGAATTAAGGAAGGGTAATGGAAGAAGAAGAAGCAACTTCCAAAGGGGCAGCCATGATGGAGGGTCGTGACCCTTTTGAAGGGTGGTAATAGTGAAAGGGTGTGACCATTGAAAAGGGCAGACATGGTGAAGAGGTATGACCCTTCCTCACAAAAGATATAAAGGGGGAAGAAGGTTCAATGGGGAGGAATAGAGGTTATAAACTATATTCGATACTCTTCACAAGGAAGAGATGAGAAAAGATTTAAGAAATGAATCATTCAGATTGCTGGCAAGCATTGCGTGACAGCAAATTATGCTGTAATGTATCTATGAGTTTAATACTGTTTTACAGAATGTTAGATCTGAATTCTATTAGGGATAAGGAACCCTTATATGCTCTAATATATACATATATCATATATGTTTGTTAATAATAGTGAAATCTGAATTATATATATCAGTCATGTCGTGTTCTATATATACATAGCCTATTCCTTAATCACTTGCTAATACCGTTAAGAAGATAGGTTGGTTTTGTCAGGGAGAGATGGAGTAAAACCTCACAATGTAAGAGGAAAGTCCCAACATGGGGTAAGGACATATGTCACGAAACCTTGAGGGAGAAGTCTCGAGATAGGTATTGTTGATGTGAGTTTTGTGTTGTCGGGAAACATGGGTAGTTAGATAGTTGACATAACCGAGGAATAGACAGTTACATGGGTGCGACAGTTCGCCTCACACCCCCTCGGTCCTTATATGTATGTACTCTCTCGGTAGAAGAGATATCCTGTTGTTGGCATATTATTGTACATGGTAATCAACGAAGTAATGGAATACTGCTAAGTTTTCTCTACATTTTGTTATACGCTTTGCTGTCCTGTCTGTATGCAATAGTTCTTGTTTACCCCTCTGGGCCCGACTTTCCCCTGTGAGCTTACTTTTTATCACATCAAGAGTACATTGCCAGGCCCCCCTTGCAACGAAATCTTTCTTAATGCCTCTACCCTTTGTTGCCTTCACTATGGAATCTAACTCCGCTTGAGTAAGGTTGCGGGAAACTCACTTAATCCAAAACTCCTTGCATTCCCGTGGCATTTTCTGTGACTTTGTCTCGACTTTCTTCCCATTGTGTCCTGGTATGCCAAAGACTCGTGTAAAGTCGACAGCCGTGAATGAAACAGTTACCACATGCTTTTGATACTCAAAGGTGCTCTTTTTTGTGATCCTGTCAAATGAATTAATCATTACCCTCAGAGTGGCTTCAAAATTACGGATTGGAAAAAGGGGCATCTGGATAGCCCAATGTACTCAAGCCATTTGTAGAAATCTTTTCACCTCATCACCCTCGGGGGTTTCCTGCCACCATTTCGTGCATTCTAATCCGTTGAGTCCTTCAAATGCTACTGTCTGGTAGGTAGCTTGTTTTTTCTGAGATCGTGCCTTCTTTTGACTACTTGTAGTTGTATTTTGGCCTGCAACTTTTGCTTCTGAGGGTAAAACCCTTGCAGTCTTGTCCATGCTGGAACTGCTTGCCTGTAGCTGGACTTTCCAGTGTCTCTTGCCAACCGAATCCATGCTAACTGTTTTGCTCTTGTTTCTTTGTACCAAACCCCTACCAATAACTGAATAGCTGAAAACTTGGTGCAAGCTCTCTTCCTTTTATTTCTCTTCCTCTTAGTCTACTATTCGTGCAATGTACGGGTGTCTTAGCTCGGTTCCCTCTTGCTTGAAGATGAATGTATGGAATTCGTACCTTTATGCAACTTATGTTACGGTATTCCTTTGTGCTCCCAACCGTACGGTCGTGATGTTCTTTCGTGCTTGGTGATGCTGCACAGTGGATGAACGATTCCAAAATGTTCTTTATTCTGCCGCTAAAACATGTACGGGTGAAATGGTTGGGTCCCTATAAAGTCCGTGAGGTCGAAGAAAACGGAGCAATCAAACTCTCCACACTCGACGACCGGGAGATCCTTGACGCAGTGAATGGGTTGAAACTGAAACTGTACCATGAACGGCGAAACGACCCAGTCCACTCCGGCGGGCCCAGCCAGCCAAGCGATACGTAATTCAAAAAAAAATTAAAAAAAATGATCGTATGATTTGTTGTTGTACAGGACCGTATGGCCAAAAACAGAAAAAGAGAAGTAAAAATGATCGTACGGCACCATACGGACTGTTGTCGTATGGGGCCATACGATCGAAAAATATATATATGAGGGATTGTTGCGAAGGGGTCGTACGGTCAGGAAAAAAAGGAAGAGGTAGGGTCGCTGCTAAAATCTCATTGTCACACGACATCTCCTTCAATCGTATCGTACGATGT
>MU227252.1:486042-502348 GCA_018584345.1 Thuja plicata | reverse complement strand
CGACATCCTAGACAAAATTACATTGCCTTCATGGGCCAATAAGAAAATAGAATAGACAAAACAACCAGATAAGGTGCACCAATGAATGGGCCAATGAAATAATTACAACATTTTGTGGGCCAATGAGAAGAGAGGTTAGGTAGAAGCTTGTAGAATAAGAAAACTTGTAGAATAAGCCACCATTTAATGAATCAATAAGATGATGCTACTTGTATTTACACCAAACCATCTCTAAGAATATTCTTTTCTTTATCCCTTTTCTCTCTTTTGGCAGATTCAATGAATCTAGACACAATATAATGAAGTTCTTCCACTAGGACACTTGACACATTCTCATTGGTTGAGGATATGGCTGCCACCTCAGCATGCTCACCCTATAAACTTGATAAATACCCCCACTTTGATGATCATAAATCATTTTTAAGCCTTCAATTGTGATGGCTCTTATTCTCCAATTGCTTCATCTTCGAGTCCTTTATGCTGTTATATTTTTCCTTCTTGTTGAGTCTTTCTCCATCTTGTGATGACTTGAAATCTTGATGATGCTTTGACCCTGGTCTTGAACTCGCTGCAGTGATACAAGTGTGGCACGTAGTGGGATTATCCAATTGAACTTGGCCTTGATCCTCAATTCGTGGCCTGCTGGTGCGTGGAACCTTCATATCTTCACCATAGTCTTTTCATGTTCTTGAACAGGCCCCCACCTTGCACTTCACCTTGAGCCTTTCTACCTTGCAAAACAACATTCCTTTGGTCAAATATTTCGCATTTTTCAAATCAAAGGCTATTATAAATATTTAAGTTTTTTGACATTGATATTCTCCGATGAATACAAACTAAAATGCAGGATTGAATACCCCTAGGACCTGATTCGTAATGAAGACTCTAGATATGATTCAATCAGGAACTTAATTTTCAACCACTTTCTTCACCTAAAGTGCAATTACAGCCTTTTGCCACTTCAAACTTAACATGAGAAACAGATTCACCTCGCTGTTTATGGTAAAATTATGAGTCTGAGAACTCACATCTAGAAGTGGTTTGAGCTTTATAAGGCCTCATTTTATTGATTAAATCTGATTTTTATTCCTCTAATTCGCCCAAATTCGTAAGTGTTTCAAATTGGCCTCCAAATGCAAGTGCTGTTTCTCCCTAAGTTCGAATGGCATGTGGAAATCTTAACCCAGTTGTTTTGCTGTAGGATGAATTTGGTCTACTCCTGATATTCGATCTGCACTTTGTAAATTTCGATTTGTACTCTGCAAATTGGTTCGAAATATACTTGGAGGTTTTTTGCCTTGGCTAGGTTTGAGTTTGCACTTCTGATTTTTCATCTCCTGGATGTATTCAAACTGCCCTTTGTATAGATTTGATGTAGACCACAATTTACACAGTAGCTCGCAGCCTTTGGGTTGTCTTCTTTTGATCGAAATCTGGACTTGTGTGATCTAGCAGCCTTGATTTCTAACATTTTCAGACTTGATAGCGGACATTGGTCCTCATTAAACACAGACTTGGCTTGTTCAACTATAATTGATTGCTGATGTAAGTCAACCTGTTCTGCAAGTGTTTCGCTATCAATCTGTCTTTCTCCTTGTAAGAATTCACCAGTCAAGTCTGCTCTGCTCTGTTAATTAAATTTGAGTGGCCTGTGAATTTTTTGATTGTGATTTGAAATAAAATGATTGATCCTTCTAATATAAGCAACTTGGAGTTTGAAAAGGCATGTCTCAATGGGGGGCCGACTTTGCTACAAGTAAATCAATTCATGAGGTCTTGCATTAAGTTTGTGAGGTTTCACTTGAATATGACACTACGGTTATTAACTCCAGGCCTATACATTTGGATCTTAGAGACCTTGTCATGATTTTAAACCAACACGCCATTGGTTGTGGTCTGATTTAGGGCCTTGTGATTAAATTGGGGCCACGTTTGGCATTATAGGGCCTCATTTCCTCAAACTCATGGCCAGGTTTAGGTCTATCATATGAGATTAAGGCCCACACGTTGGCTTAGGACTGATCCCATCTAAGATTAAGGCCCCGATGTTTGGAATTAAGCCTTCACAATTAAGTCTTTAGTTCTGATCTATAGCTCCTAGGCCACACACTAGATTTGTTTTTTTTGGGACCCATGCCTTGAACTTTGAGTCCACACGCCAAGTTTAGGCCCATGCATTTTTAATTCTGAGTGGATAGGGCCCGATCTATAAGTCACACACTTGAGTATAGGTCTGGGCGCCTTGATTTTCAGCCCATATGTTTGGAGATAGGGTCTGATCCATTAATTTTAGCCCACACGTTTGAGTGTAGGTCTGATCCTAGTGGTTTTGTTTTTACTGATTTTGCTACAAAATGAGGGCTTTGGATTTTAGTTTTACATCATAGTTTCTAGCAGGTTATTGTTGATATCTGAGTTTTATGTTCTCACACAAACTAAAAGTTGTTAGTTTTCAAGCATGGAAAACTTGTGGGTGGGATACGATTCACAAAACAATCTTTGAGGCTAAAAGGCTAGCTCCCTTTATGACATTCATTAAGCACTTATATCTAATTTCAAGAATAGCAGAAAATGGAGAAAACACTTGAATAGAAATAGTGGATTGGAAACTAATCTAAGTGAATGATCCTAGAACCAATCACTAGGCGAAATGGATATTTTCTAACAATAGAAACTGCAAAACAATAATCAACTGAGTTGTAACTAAGTTTTCTTAAAACCAATAAAAGGCTATCCATATAAATATATAGAAGAGTTATGAAATTGATCCGTAGATAAAACTTCTTATATTAATATGATGATAGTGTATAATTACATATCTATGGATCACTCTAATATCTCTAGAAACAAGGAGGCTATTGAGTGTATTATTCTTACTTGTACAAAAGACAAACTAAAACTAGAAAACTGTAAATGGGGTGGGCAATTAATGCCTTGATCGAGTGGAGAATCTACATGTAATTGCTTGCAATGTGCATGAACTCGTTTCAGTGCACGTTGATCTGAATTGGAGGAGTTAATGTGCCTTCTTTGCATCTTGAATATTGTAACATGGTCATTGGGAGAACATCTGAATTTCGAAAACATGGCAGCTGTGATTTGTGGATTTTAACTATTATTTGCTTAAGAGGTGCAAGCATAATGGTGACAATCGTCATAAGAAGCACAAATTTGGATTGTTGATCCAAATACATCGGACACTTAGCATAAATTTGGATTGTTAGATGTTTCAGTTCAACTTGATGTTGACATTTATAAGAAATAAGTCTTCTTGAGTTAAAATATTATAGAAGACACTTGCCCATCATTGCAAAATATATTTCAGTCATTGGTGTAAGAACTCAATGTGCAATTCATTGATAACCTCTTGGTGAAGCATAGGATTGCCACATAACATTTATGATGCCATTGCTGTTTCAACTTTGAAGACATAGTCTCCTCTTAGCAAAGTATATTTCATAGTCAATGGTTTAACAATTCAATGTGCAAGTCATCGATAACCTCTTGGGGAAGCATAGGCTTGCTACATAGCATTTATGATGTCATTGATGTTTCACCTCTTTTTCAATGACCAAGTAGGTGAGGGAGCGTGGGTTTATTACATGTTGAGAACTTTTGCTCTCTACCAACCAGTGGCACAAGAGGTAAATTTGACTACCTTTGCCATCATTTGGAGATGTGCTGGTCATTGGATGAGAATTCGATCAATTGGCTTGTGCAATGCAAAAATTTAAAGTTTTGACAACCTTTTGGAGTTGTGAAAGCTTGTCAAGTGCCTATTGACATCATCCTTCAAAGAGCCAAATGCTTAAATCAAATAAAAGGAAATGTGTGCACTATGAGATGATATGGAAATTCGCAACCAATGGCTCAACAAATTAAAGGGCTTCATTAACAACCTTTTGGTAATCTATAGGCTGCAAAATCAAAACAAATCAACAGTTGCCAATTCACCATATTGACAATATGATCTAACACTTTGTGAAGATGCACAGATTGTCAAAATCAAATATATCTATGGTGCAAAACTCTCCTATTCCAAGATGGGACTGTAGGCACAAAAGAACAATAATAGAATAATAAAGCAACAAAATAAAAGAGCTTGACGGGACTGTAGGCACAAAAGAACAACAATAGAATAATAAAGCAACAAAGTAAAAGAGCTTGAAGAAACTATGTGAATTTGGAGACTAACTTGTTGGAAATAATGGGAAGTATGTACTGAGAAGGGAGGGGTGAATCAGTACCTCTAAAACTTTTCTCTTTTAACCATAATCCTTTATGTAATCAATTGTATTACCAACCATCCGTTCTATCCTATTTTTGTGTAAGTTATATCAATTCATAAACTGAATAAACATGTGAACATTCATAGAAGCATTCATGAAATGTAATGACACATAACACAAGATATGGTAACGCATAAAACCCCTATTAGAAGGTAAAAACTGCGGTGGGGATGGCACCCACAAAAACTTCACTATTTGCAGATGTGGTTTACAATTTTGATCACTTCTGATGATCTACCCTGTTAGGAGTATTATGTGGAGACTAGTTAAGGTCTACTCTGTTAAGAGCTTTAGCAACACTGTTTAGTGTGCACTCGTTTAAGAGATTTACAAAGAATTGTTAAATCCACCTTTCTTGAAAGGATTTCTTCTATTTGCTACACTTGTTAGAATGTAGACAAAAATACTCGTTGACTTGAGTGTATGCAATCTTCAATTGCTGATTACAGATCCATTAAAATCACATGTACAAAGTATCACCTAATGTGATTGATTAATATCTCTGTTGCTCGGTAGCCTTGATTCTTGGTTCTTGATAACCAAATTCATCTTTTGTTGTTCTGCTTTTCAGTCTGATCCATAGATGTGCTTCTTGGCTACTTTCATCCTCACATCCATCTTGAAATGAATGATTACACATCTATTTATACAATAGATTGACCAATTTTAGTTTCACGTATTACAAAGATAACTCTATGATCGAAGGTTTACAACTTGACCTTGATCTCCTAGTTTGCATGTTTTTAATCAGTTAGACTGATTAAAACAATTACAATTATCTTTCTTGTTCCTCAAGAAATGGTTTTAAATCAAATCAAAACTCTAAATATAAAACTTAACCGTTTTATCTGACGTGGAAATCAGATCCACTTTTCTCGGGTTATAATTGACTTTCAGTGTCTGATGCTCGGGTTGCTCTGAAAGTTTTTCGATGTTCCTTCCGTGAACTATCTGTCGGGTTCCCTTGCTTTGTCGAGTTCCTCTCTTGTCTGCTCTTTCGGTTTATAGTGTTGTCTGCTCGTCGGGTTCCACTGTCGGTTTCCTCTTCAGCATTTTCGGTTTGCACTGTAAAAGTGTGTCGTCGGGTTTCTCTATACTTAGCATTTTCGGTCTGAACTGTAAGCCTGTCTTTCAGTGTAGTGTTACCGATGGTTCAAAGAACTGTTTTCCCTTTGCATATACTAATGGCAAAATAATGTCTTCAATCTCCCCCTTTAACATTAGTATCAAAAACTGATATGTGCAAAATACTAAACTGTATAGTATGTACACCATGTGTTTACCTTGTCATTTATGACTCCCCCTATGTATATGCCGGTATCTTGCCTTTTTACTATACTCCCTTTTCACCTTATGTTCATATCATTCTCCCCTTCTTTTCTCTTATATGTATTGTACTATCATTTTCCCCCTTTTTTGATAGTAAGGGCAAAGGTGTATACTTACAACTTATCAAAAATATGGGAATGAGAAGTCTTCACATCCTCCATCATTTTCTCCCATTTCTCTTTTAGGTGCTCAAGAGCCATGTGCTCTAGTGTAATTCTGGCATGCATATCATAGATGTTGTCTGTTACAGACATCTCAAGGGTGGCAATTAGCTGCCTTGCCGAAGTCATGTATTGTTGCAGAATTGTAAGGTTTGGCAATAGTTGAGACTGTAGCTCGGTAACCTCATCTCTAAACTATGATTCTGCTTCCCAAATTTCTCGTCTCAACCTTTTGATTTCTATAATCTTGTCATAATGCAGTTTGATTGCATTGTCATCTATGGTTAGACCTTGTGCACTTGCATTTAGATCAGAATCTATCTTTGCTATCTTATCACTAATTTCCTTAGTGAATTTCTCTAAGGTGCACAACTTTTGAATTAAGGCTAATGCTTTTGAAATTATAGGGTCGAATTCGTTTACTAATTCAGAAAGCTTTACCTTATTTTCTGCCACTTCTTTGCTGATCTTTTCAGTTAATTTGTACTAATATTTTTGCTCTGCTCGTTCTTCAATGGCTTTTTCTGCATCCACATTTTGAGTTGTGATGGCTTCGGTTAGAACGACAAGTTGATACAGAATGGGGGCATTGTGATCAACATCAATGTCAAGAACTATCTGATGTAAGATATCTCTTGTATTTTCCAGCACTAGAGAGTCCCTGTGCTCTTTTCTAAGCTTGTCTTGTAAAGCTTTTCTTTGACAGATTTTTCCGTATTCTTGGAGAGTTCATAATCCAAAGTAGTTGGATCACACTTGGGTATCTCAATGATTTCGTCAAGTGTTACTTCTAATTTGGGCTTCTTGGTTTTTTTCTTCTTCTTGTGTGATGCGCCTGTATGCAGTACCATAACAAGTTTTTCTGCTTGGTCTGATGTGCTGGAGGAAGGCTTTGGTGGTGTTGTACCTTTTTCGTGCTGCTTGGGGTTTGCCTGTCGGTTGTGTGTGGACGTCTCCTAATCAACCTTCGGTGTAACTACAGCATCTCCTTCGGTGTTCTTAGGAGTGGTATCAACTGGCTTATCTTGTTCACCTTTCTCTTTTTGCACTTCATCTGTATCTTTCATTTGTGCATCCTTTTTGGTGTGATCTCCATCTTTTGTAATATTTTGTTCTTCACCAATGATTGTCTGTTCATCGGTTGTCTCTTTCTTTTCTTCTTCCCCTGCATCCTCGGTAATGCTTGTTTCCTTATCAGGTGACTTCTCCTTTTCCGAGATTATATTGATAGCTTGTATCAATAATGGGATTTGTCCTGGTGTCTACATATTCAGAATCTGTAGTAGTGTGTCCTGTTCGTCGGTTTGGTCTTGGACAACAATGACATCTTCATTTTTCTGTACCTCATTTGTAGGATTTGCTCCGGTAATATCAATAATAGTATTATCGGGCCATGTCTCATCTGCAATGTCCATATCCTTGTTTGCTTTTGTGTTCAATGATTCTTCGTTAACATCCTCATCAGTAACAAGAGTATGTTCGGGGCTCTGTTTAGCCTGATCATCTTTATTCTATTGCTTGTCGGTAAGAGCTATTTGTGGCTCGGGACTTGTATCCTTTTTAGGTATATCAAGTATCTTTCTCCATTTAGCCTCACTTTTCCTGTCTAGCTCAATTAGATGTCCTTGAAGCACTTGGTAGGATCTTAACTTTGGTGAGAACCTTTTGGAGTGTTTCTTCATCATTTCTTCAATCTCCTCCATTTTAGATTGGGGTGGCATGAGAGAAACTAGGGCTCTTTCCCTAATCTGTTTCTCAGAATGTAATGCAAATGTCCATCTTGCCGACAATCTATTGATAATTTCTTTTGGCATCTTATCTGCCAATTGTATTGGAACATATTTGAATGCACACATCATTGTGATAATTGTCTCTTCTATCTTATTTTGGTCCTCGGTGTCTAGAGTTAGCCAATTTTTAATCTTGCGATCATTTGCTGTACCTGATTTGACAATAGAAGCACATACCTCATCAATTGTAGAAGGAAGTGTGTTCTTGACAGCTTTTACAAATTGTTCATCCTGCTCTGTGTCTTCTATGTCTTCCTTAGTTTTGAGGAACTTTCTTCTTTTTGTTGGGCCCTTTTTCCCTGTTTGAGGCTTTCTTTTATAGGTCCTTACTTGACCTTTCTTGATCGGTGAAGGACTTGCATCCTTTGCTGTCTGACTCCTGGTCCTAGATGCAGCAGTAGTCCTTGGTTTCTTTGCTGGTGGTGGAGGTGGTGTATCAGACTCTGTGGATTCTGAGTCATTCTCCTTCTCAGCTTCATCGACGGGTGTCTGACCCTCGGTTTCTTCAGTCTGTTCTGTTTCCTCTTCATTCACTGACAGTTTTTCCTTCAAAGTCTTAACCATTTTATCTTTCTTCCTGTCAATCTTTTTCACAACTAAGCTGGTTTTTATCCTTTCTTTGGCTTCCTCATGAGTTCCAAACTTGGGTTGTGATTTATCCAATGGTTCATTTATCAACGCCTCAATAGCATTTGATGCTTGATCTATGTTAACCTCATAGTCAAGTGGTGCCGGCCATGCTATTCTCGGTATAGCTGGCTTGATGTAGGTGTAGTCAGTGTCCACCATAAAACAAATTTCAGTCTTGTATTTTTCTACTAATTGCTTTGGAATCGTCATTCTTTTCTGCATTCTTTCTTTGAATCCAGCGAAGTATTCATTCATGATTGATTCAAAATTATCTCCTAGTGATCTGATGAACTCATTAATCTGTGTGGTCATTGGTCTGGTAGTGTCCCATTTGACATTGCCGATAGATGGGAAGGATTCTTGAAAATAGAAAAATGTGCACATGATGAGTGAACCAAACTTACATGAGTTAGACTTTGCAGTCCTTATTGTCTTCACGTTCTCATCTAATTGCCTTAGTAGAAGTTCTGACAGATCCAACTGCAGTCCCTTCTTGACAATTTTGTATGCTGTATCCACTGCTCCAGATGCAATACTGTTCATCCTGCTAGCCTGAAAGAATTTGTATCGTAGGACACATGCTACAAATTTCATTTCAACATCATTGATGGTGGATACCTTTAATCCTCTTCCATCCCATGCTGCTCCTGTGTTTTTTTTCAATGTCAGCTTTAAGAGGGTGCTTTAGTGCCTTTACCTTATCGGTTAAGGGATAACCGGTAATAGCGTGTATAACATCCCTGGTTATCAGTTTTGGCTCGTCCAGACATATCTTCCGGTCATGTACTCTGCTCAGTACTAACCGAATCCATTCGGTCTTGAATTCCTTCGGGAATAGGGCATGTGTGAGCCCTTTCACTTCAATATGCTTATGCTCTTCATTTATTGTTCCATCATTGTTGCAAAGCTTTTTGAAGGTTTGCTCAACTTCCAAATCTCCTATTTCTGCGATCTTGCAGTGAATATATGCTCGCACGTCTTCAATGAGCAAAACCCTAGCTGGTATACTGGAGAATGCACCAGTGTTGTCGGGTTGTGAAGCAACCTCGGGACAAATCTTGTAGTGAGGTTCTTCACAAGTGGTATTCTTGATCAGATTTACCTTTATCTTCTTTTCATTCTCGAGCTTGGAGGTTCTTGACGTAGTTGCCATCGTTTCAGAATTTGGGGCTTTTTCCGTAAATGAAAACAGAGTTCTCTGTGATTCCTGTTACTTACTTCAACCTTCTGTGACTGCTGGGAATCTTTTTGAGTGCTATGAACAGGGTTGGAGTTGCTCTGCAATCTGGTTGCTTCGTGCTTTGGTTTCGCTCTGCAATCTGGTCGCTTCGTGCTTTGGTTTCGTTCTGCTTCTTCGCTCAAATCGCTTTGTGAACAAATGAGCTGTTCCGTCGACTATTTATAGACTTTTGCCCTAAGTCATGTCATAAATGCTCACCCACTTCTCGTTGTTTGAGGACGGAGTCGTTGGGTAGCACACATACTTTATTCTCGGTGAGAACGTGATGCTTGGGACAGGTGTCAACTCATTTGACTATTTATCAACAGATCTCGGTATATGACGAATACAACATTTCCTTTTTACATGTTTACCGACGGATTTCGGTTTACACTTGCGACTTAGCATTTTTGTGTTAACCGACGATGCTCGGTAAGTATAGGCAACTTAGCTTTGTATGTACACCGATGATTCTCGGTAAGCATCGACCGATGAGATTGAATTCACAGAATTATAACAAGTAATACCATAGTGCATCTTTAATCATGCTAGTTTGGAATTTCATCAATGTATAATGGAACTGATGCAAAATATAACTTGGTATAATGCAGTTCCATACTTGTTCTGCTTAGGTGGGGGTGGTGATATCACCAGATCCATTGGATAAGGTGTCACCATTTGTATTGCTCGGTCCAGCTTCATCAGTGTTTGTAGCTTTCCTCCACATTTTGTTTCCCATCTTCCTGATGTCTTCAATGGTGTTTCCATTGGCAAAGGTGCTTGTCTCTGTCACTCGGTCTTTGCAGTCTTTTCTTAGATGACCAACTTTATGACAGTGTAGACATGCCATTCCGGGGCTAGTCCAGCTCCTAGACTTTCTCATCCATTGTCTCATGCAGTTTGCAGCTATGTGTCCAAATCTTCCACATGCTGTGCAGTTTGCCCATGTGTTGTAATCCCAAACATATGAGTTACCGACTCTTTTCGGTTGATAAGCAGTTTCTTGATCTTTAGGCTTCCATGCTTGCTTTTTCTTCTTCCAGCATTCAAGAGATGTGTGTCCATGCATTTTGCAAGTAGGAGTATTTGTCCATGTAGATTTCCTTCTTTGGTTGTTTCACCTTAGATTTACATTCAGATGCTTTATGTCTTTTCTTGTTACATTTATAACAAATTCCTATGAATGAAGGTGTGGATTGAGGAATACCTTTTATTTTGCTTTTGGAGACATTTGATGTGTGGCCTGTTTTTCCACAGTGATTGCATGACTGCCTTTTTGCTTTTGGATTTGTGTAGACATTCTTTGGATCAGCTTGGTTTGGTGATTCTTCATTTTCGGTATACCCTAGTTCGGTATTGTTGTTGACTCTTCTTTGTCCATCCAGAAAATCATCTATCCTTTTGGTGTTTTCTTCAGCTCTCTTGATCATGTCATTATGATGTTGTTCAATTCTTACTTAATGTTTCAGCTTTTCATTTTCTTCTCTTAGCTCACCGATAGCTTCTATTCTTTCAATGAGTTTTGTATTCATTCTGTTTGCCTCCTGACTCATAAGAATAATCTGATTTGTGATCTCATGATGATGTTCTGGAAGTCTTTGTATTTCTGTCTCTTTCTCTTGTAGCTTTTCAGTAATCTTCCTTCTGTCATCAATAGCTAGTTTTCTTTCTTGTTCAGCTTGTCTAGCATTGTTCATGACATCAATCATTCTTACCATCTGTGTCTCTTGACCGATTTGCAGAGATTTCACTTGTCCAGCGAGATGTTGATTGATTTCATTTAAGCTTGTGATGCTTTCTTCTGATGTGTCTTATGCTTTGCTAGTTGTAGATCTGAAGACTCAAATAGATAAGGTATCTCCTCTTCTTGGTAGTTTGTTTCATTACAACGAGATGCCATAATTTTTCTTTCATCCAACGACTGTCTCATTTTGATTCTAGCTTCTTTATACTATTCATAAAAGATCTGTATTTCTAACTTCTGATTCTCAATACTCTTGTCAAGCTTGTACTTCTCCATTGTATGATCTTTTCTCTTAAGTCTTTAAACTTTTCCAAATAAGAGATCTAGCTCTGATACCAATTGTTGGAAATAATGAGAAGTATGTACTGAGAGGGGAGGGGTGAATCAGTACCTCTAAAACTTTTATCTCTTTTAACGTTAATCCTTTATGTAATCAATTGTATTACCAACCACCTGTTCTATCCTATTTTTGTGTAAGTTATATCAATTCATAAACTGAATAAACATGTGAACATTCATAGAAGCATTCATGAAATGTAATGACACATAACACAAGATATGGTAACACAGAATACCCCTGTTAGAAGGTAAAAACTGCGGTGGGGATGACACCCACAAAAACTTCACTATCTGCAGATTGGAAGGGGCCGGTTAAGGCTTACAATTTTGATCACTTCTGATGATCTACCCTGTTGGGAGTATTATGTGGAGATTGGTTAAGGTCTACTCTGGTAAGAGCTTTAGCAACACTGTTTAGTGTGCACTCGGTTAAGAGATTTACTAAGGATTGTTAAATCCACCTTTCTTGAAAGGATTTCTTCTATTTGCTACACTTGTTAGAATGTAGACAAAAATACTCATTGACCTGAGTGTATGCAATCTTCAATTGCTGATTATAGATCTATTAAAATCACATGTACAAAGTATCACCTAATGTGATTGATTAATACCTCTGTTGCTCGGTAGCCTTGATTCTTGGTTCTTGATAACCAAATTCATCTTTTGCTGTTCTACTTCTTGAAACTCTTAGTCTGATCCATAGATGTGCTTCTTGGCTACTTTCATCCTCACATTCATCTTGAAATGAGTGATGACACATCTATTTATACAATAGATTGACCTATTTTAGTTTCATGTATTACAAAGATAACTCTATGATTGAAGGTTTACAACTTGACCTTGATCTCCTAGTTTGCATGTTTTTAATCAGTTAGACTGATTAAAACAATTACAATTATCTTTCTTGTCCCTCAAGAAATGGTTTTAAATCAAATCAAAACTCTAAATATAAAACATAACCATTTTATTTGACGTGGAAGTCAGATCCACTTTTCTCGGGATATAATTGACTTTCGATGTCTGATGCTCGGGTTGCCCTGAAAGTCTTTCGGTGTTCCTTCTGTGAACTGTCTGTCGGGTTCCCTTGCTCTGTCGGGTTCCTCTCTTGTCTGCTCTTTCGGTTTACAGTGTGGTTTGCTCGTCGGGTTCCTCTGTCGGTTTCCTCTTCAGCATTTTCGGTTTGCACTGTAAAAGTGTGTCGTTGAGTTTCTCTATACTTAGCACTTTCGGTCTGAACTGTAAGCCTGTCTTTCGGTGTAGTGTTACCGATGGTTCAAAGAACTGTTTGCCCTTTGCATATGCTAATGGCAAAATAATGTCTTCATAACCATCATAATTGAAATCATAGCTCCCAAAAAATACTTCACCTACCAAAATAAGATGACCTTAAAATAAATGAAGAGTCAAAGTTCTATAGTTATGTTGCTGATATGTTGGATTGACTATAAATTGAAGGACACAAGAATGTACGGAGAAGGTGAATGTATGATGTATTTGCTTATTGCAGATTAGTAGAAGCTTGTGTCTCCTTTTAGTGGTGCACTTTTCACCCAAAAGGGTTTTCCCATGTAATATTGATCTTTTTATTTGTTATGTGTATGAACTTGTGTTACCAAAACTCTTTATTTCTGCTCTTATTTTTGCTGATAACTGATTTATTGCAGACGATCGAATCATATTTGATCATCAAATTTAATGTTTAATTGTAACCTGCATTCCAGATTCTTAACAATAAAAATCAGACATATAACCCTTATAAATGCTTCTCTTCATCACATGAGTAGTCATGAGATTTTTTCGTACCTCACATAATGAAAATATTCAGCAACATCATTCAGCAAGAGTTCCCCGAGTGGACAACTAGTCTATTGATACCTCATTTTAAGAATGGTGACATCGATAATCCTTCCAAATATAGAACCACAATGATAAATCTGTTGTTTGCAAAGCTATTTGGTAGTATGATAGAAAATAGAATCAGAACATGAGCAGAAGAAAAAGGTAAGCCTGCAAAACGGCAAGCAGGTTTCAGGCCTAAACACTCCACAGTTGACTGTGGCATCACTTTGAGGCAATTAATTGAAAAAGTTTATGAGAAAAGGAAAAAAGTCTTTTGTTGTTTTGTTGATTTCAAAAAGGCATTTGACACGGTTCCCTATGGATAAATTATAACATAGGATGGAAGAACCTGGGATTCCTTTACATCTTAGGGCGGCTATCAATAGGCTTTATGAAGAGGTAAAAGTTAAAACCATAACTTCAACAAGCGTCTTAGAAAGTTTTAAAAGTGACATTGGGGTCAAGCAAGGGTGCCCCTTATCCCCTACTCTTTTTGGTCTTTATATTGAGAAGTGTAAGGAATGGTTAAACTCACAAGGTGGAGATTGGGTTCATTTGGGGAAGTTTGTGATAAGACTTCTTCTCTATGTTGATTCTGGGTGTAAAGTGTGCTCCATTTTCTATTACCTTTTTCCTCTATTTTACCTCAATTTCCTTATCCCTAAGTCCCTCTTTTGTCATTTAATTATTAGGAAAATGAAAGATATTCAACATGTTTCTAAAGATGAAAGAATGTAAGAACCTCAATGGCTCCAACGCTACCAAACCGCTGATTTGTTTCAAATTTTCAATTTTGTTTCATTGTAATAACCCCCGGGGTTCTAACTCTGACAACACTTGATTGTGGTTTAATTTTGGATGTTTGACAATTTGTCAAACACTTTGTAGGCAAGCTTTGATACCACTGTAAGAACCCCTGTAGGTTCTAACTCTGCCAGACCACTAATTTTCTATGCAAATGATATATATGACTGATTTTTGAAATAAATATGCAATTCCTTGAATTTTTAAAAGTGTTGCCAGGCAAGACAATAACTTTGCATAAAATGAAATCTGAAACTACTTGCAAATCACAGGCAGAAATTGCTTTCCATTGATTGATAAGTTATTACAAAGCAAGTAAGTGCAATTATTAAGTACTAAAATCAGTTTGCAGCTATAATGGAGAAACTTGGATTGAGCCGTGGGTATAAAGGAAGCCCACACACAACAACAAGTGCGAATCATAATTCCCTATCTCTTATAACTCTGATCCTCGGCGGTATTGTAGCAATTTCACTGTTCACAACCACTATAGCAAAATCACTATTCATGACCACTGTAGCAAAACCACAAATTTTGATATGCAAATGATTAGCTCTTTAATATTTTGATATCCAATGAAACCCTTATAAATTTCTGAACTACTTCACCAATAAGCACAATTGATGGCTCTGATTTAAACCACCTCCAAGCACAATTCACTGTTATAATCTCAACCTATTCAAAGTGCAAAGTCTTTGAAGAATTTACAGCCCTTAGCGCTGAAACTCTTGGCACAAAACATCTCACAATTTCACCAAAGTCATTGAATAACAAATGCTCAAAATGATGGTTCGATCCTTTCTTTGAAAGTATTTATAACTTTCAATCCAAATCGGCCAATAGCTTCCAGATTACACTTTGCATAACTTAAAACAAACTTAGGCATTTGAAAAATTTATGTCTTTGATGTCATGATTTGAAATATAATAGTTTATTATATTTCTCTCCAAACATAAGCACCAAATCACTTAATAACTAAATAAACATTTAATGCACTTATATAAACTTTATAGTTAATCATTAATTAAATAGAATTTAATTAATGATTATAAATGACTTTAATAGCTCATTAAATTCTTTGAAGGACTCGCTCCAAATCAAAGTGCTTGTTGCCTGACTTAGACCCCAAGTTACCCTGTCGAAAATAGTATTGTCCATAAATTGACTTACTATAAATAGTAAGTCCCAAACTAGAAGCTCTGTCGATGTCCCCACAACTCCATGCTACTACGAACAGTTCAGGTTCCTTGTGCAGAATAGTAACCCAAACTTTCCTGAAATAGTAACTTTGCCAATTTGACTCGAACAAAGAGCAACCCTGAACATCCCTAAACTCCAGAGTGGGAACTGACCTCTGACTTGGCCAACTGACCTCTGACTCGGCCAACTGAGACCTTCTAGCCAAATGATTAGCCTATGAAGGTCACTGATAGGCTAATCCTTACTACAACTTGAAGTGAGCTAAAAAGGGTGTTTGCCGTCAAGGGTAAACTGGATTTAACAAAAATATACAGGAAAGTAAAGCATACACAGTGATATAGAAAGAACTTCAGAGATATTTCATTAGTTCAGAATATTGTGTACAATGCAAAAGGTATTCCGTGCAAGACCATCTCTTCTATTGAGAGACTAAGTACATATAGGTACTGAAGGGGTGCAAGGCGAACCGTCGCACTGTTGACTACCTTCGGTACATAACTATCTAATTGTTGTATTACCCGACAACATCATCTCCCCCAAAAGGAAAGTCGTCTTCGGCGACTCACAACAAAAGGAAGATGAAGTACACTGCATACAATAAGAAAATCACTGAGAAGAAGGGGCGGAGGGGGCATCCCTGAGAAGTTGGAGGCACCACCCATGAAGAGGATGTAGGGACCACCCTGCTGTCCACGCCGAAAGTCCCTTTTCTGCTACCATCCAATGCTCAAGTGTTGAGTTCACCATCAATGTTGCTTCGAGTAGTTCTTTTTCGGTCACATCACATTCCTCCCGTGCCTGCACCAAACTTGTCTCCAATACACGCTTTTCAGCTGTAGCCTCCACTAACTCCTGTTCAAACGATACTGGCTCCCTAGCCAATCTGACCTCGATAGCCACCCTTGCCGCCTTCTCCGCTTCCAACTCCTGGGTATGCTGAGCCAAGTGTCGCCCTACTGCCT